>CABHPQ010161709.1:17813-27944 GCA_902168405.1 Peromyscus aztecus | reverse complement strand
GGAGGGGGCCGCATCGACGCGCGGGGCGGGGTCGGGGTCACGGCAAGGAGAGTTGGCTGTGCCTGCGCCGGTGGGGTTCTGCTCCACCCTAACGTGAAGTTGGGAGGTCGGCTTCGCCGCTCGCGGTGACCGATCAGAAAAACCTCGTCCCTGCGCCGCGCAGCTTTCTGCGATGGCTTTGTCTGAACCGTTTTCGTCGCTGGCTTTGCGGTCTCACCCTGGCGTTGAATGGACCGGTGGCTGGGCATGTTTAAAGGATGCATCCATCAAAGCTGAGGGAGGGCTGAGCTGTGAAATGACTTAACTGCTTTCCCTACCGAGGGACTCCTCACTCAACCAAGCCTGCAGAACTCCGCACACATGGTGTTGAAGCCCCGACTTTTTGGGGCTGGTTCCGAATTTTCCGAATGCCTGCTGGATTCGGAGCCGTCTGCTTGCTGCTGCTGGCTGGTGGCTCCCCGGCGGCGGCGCTGCAGTGTGAACCTTGACCGTGGCTGGGGGGTGACCAAAGTTTGTTTTCATCTGCAAGCTCACAGAGCAGCGCCAGGGGTTGAGTGCGCTTCTAAGAACAGTCAGCTCTTACACGTTAAAAAATGCTAAAGTCCTGTGTCCAAGATTTTGGCCAATACACAGTTTACAAAAAAAATTTAAGATCCTTAGTTACTTAAAAAAGTGTTAAATACAGAAGTCAAACTGCCCCATAATTAGGAAGGAGTAGCACTTCTTAATGGAGTGTACACACACACACACACACACACACACACACACACACACACACACGGGCTCCAGGTAGGACAATTTGTTACTAACAAAATGTGGGTTAAGTGACCTGAAAAAGCAAACCTTCTAATTTTGTTTATAAGTTGGCATGTTACAGTGTTAATCGGAAAACATTTAACATGAATTCTGCAGGCACACTGTAGGTTTTTGGTATTTTCCTGAACATTATTTATGAAAAACAACATGCGTTTTAGGACGAATAACTCCCTCCCTGATGTGGAAAACGATGCTTGTAAATGAGGCAGATCAATAAAGTTACGGTTTAAGATGGGACAGACTGAAGAACAGGGTCTGACTTCCAAGACACTGAGAAAACTGGGTTGTCATCTGGACACTGGTGCCAGTGAATACAAAGGACAGATGTCCCAATGAGACATGCTAAGTTTTTCCAAAATAGGCTTTAAAGAAAACCCTGTTCCATTTCTGAGGGTAAGCCTTCAAAAGATTCCTATGCTGTGACAACAGGAACATGTCCCCATCAATGCACACGTCATGTGACATGTTTGCTGCATTAATATGGATGGGCACACTTCAATAATCATATTCTGTTTTAACTTCTAGGAAGATTTTCTTAGGAAACCGCAGTGGCCCTTTCATCTCTGAAACAACAAAGAGCGGCATGAATAAAATGTTTAGCTTCTGGCAGCCAGATTGGCCCTAAACATTCTGAAACTACAGTCAAGTGGAAATGTCTTGGGTTGATGTTGTTTCGGCTCTCTGAGCCGGGACTGGTTTGTTTTAAACTGACTGGGCAGGCTGATGACACCCCACAGATAGTCCCTGGCTCTTTGGGTCAAAGGTGGGTGTGGGGAGGAGAGCGTTAGCCACGGCCTGAAATACTGGGTTCTGTGAGTTTGCGTCGGCCATGAAGTCACCGCCACTCGGCGGAGCCTGCATGTAATCACATTTGTCTCAAAGCACATGTGTGGAGAAGCTTTTGCTTAAATGGAGGCATGCAAGAGTAGGGCCGCTTCTCCTTCAAAAGGAAATGCTTGGAAATGGAACTGAACATTTGCGTGGCATGGGAAGGGTCTCAGCCAGACCCACTGCCACGTGGGCGTGCTGACACCGGTGAATTGTGAGCAGCATGGGACTTCCCTTCTGCAAGTTCATGAGTTAAAGTGAAGCTCAGGCCTGGGAAAGAGCGCAGAGGGAAGGCTTCCCATGTGTCTTTTATTAAAAACACGTCCTGTTCTGTTTCAGAATGGGCTTGGCTAGCGGGGAAGGGACATTCCTTGGGCTCCAGCTCAGGCAAAGAAAATGGCGGGTCGGGGTCCCTCTTCTGGAGTGTCTGTATTTGCTCTTGGGAGGTAAGAGGAGGGAGCTACAGGCTGGCAGTGAGAGGTGCTATTCTCTGCTGCTGGCCACAGGCTTTCTGCTGTAGTGAAGAGGGGAACTGGGATTGGCAAGTTTCCCCCGCCCTGGGGACAAAGGTCTTGCCCTTTGATTGTCCTAGGGAGAGCCAGCCCTGAGCTGGACCCCCGTCCTGTCCCCTCTCTCTTCTGATCCCAAACCTTCCGTAACCATCATGTCTCCAAGCCCTGGAAGCATCATCCTGGCAAGTTCCCCCTTCAGACATTTTCCAGGTTATTTTGTCAAAGGAGGCACACCCTAGACGCAGGAATTTTAGAGGACAGAAAAATGCCAAAAATAACCTATGCCAAAATGCTGTTTTAATTTTACTTGTGACTGCAGGGCACAAAGTTGTTAGTTACCATGAAGACCTCCAGGAACTTTGTCTCTTCTGTGTGTCCCAGAGTGGGACAGGGAAGCTGTGTGGAGTCCACATGGCATTCTCTGTGGGAGATCTGGGACTGCCAGGGATTGGGGTGTGTAACAGAACTAGAGGTTCCCTCTGGGATATGCATTTGTCTCATGATCTGGAGGCCAGAAGTTCACGATCAAGGTGTGGTGTGTGCTTCCTGCATGTGCTAGGGTGCTTGTCCAGGCCTTTCTCACACAGCCAGGGATCCCTAAGTTTGTGGAAACACAACATTCTCACTGTGGCCTCCGTTCTGTTCAGATCCACTGTACCCTTGATTGCATCCAAAGTGACCTAGTCACCAGATAAGGCCACACTCTGTGGTCCTGGGGGCTGGGACCCCCGAGTGTGAATTTTGTGGAACACAGTTCAACCTACAGAAGTTGAGCTAAATCAACTTACTAAGAACTTTATTACCCACTTGACACTGTGGGAGCTAACTTCTGGCATTTCTTTTTTAATTATATTTTTTATTATTTAAAACAATTTTAAAATTGAATCTATTTAGATCATATTCTGCCCCTCCCACAAGTCCTTCCAGAGTCTCTCCCCCCAACCAGCTTTAAGTTCTTTCTCAAAACAAAAACAAAAACCCACTACAACAACCCCCCAAAACCAAGAAAATAAAATAAAACAACACCCCAAAGGAAAAAAAAAACCCTACTAAGTTGTAACCAAATAAAGCACGCACAATGAAACTGTGGAGTCCATTACATGTTAGCTGACCACTCCTGAACACGAAGCCTGCCCTGGAGTGGTTGACATACCCCGGGTCACTCCGTTGGAGAAAACTGATCTTCCCTCTCCCAGCAGGTATAAATGACAGTTCGTCATTAACCTTTACCCTAGTGGCTAGGTTTTCATCCTCTCATTCATTTATTTAAAAAATATAACAAAGTAAAATATAACAAGATAAAACAAAAAACTATCACATCAAAGCTGGACAAGACAAACCTACAGAAGGAAAAGAGCCCATGAGAAGGCACGTGACAGAGACCCACTCATTCCTACATGCAGGAATCCCATAAAAACGAATCGGAAGCCTATGATGCGAACGCAGAGGACCTGGTGCAGACCCCGGCAGGCACCGTGCGTGCTGGACAGTCTGTTCACTCAAAGGAGCTCCGCTCGGGTTGATGTGGAGGGTCACGTCTCTGGGAATCCTCCATTCCTTCTGGTCTTACACTTTTTCTGTCCCTCTTCAGCAGGGTTCCCTTGGCCCCAAGGGAGGGATTTGATGGAGACAACATCCCATTTAGGGCTGAGTGTTCCAAGGTCTTTCTCTCTTTGCATAATATCTGCCTGTGGGTCTCTATATCTGTTCCCATCTGCTGCAGGAGGAGGCTTCTCTGACGGGGGCTGAATACACTGATCTGTGAGTGTAGCAGAATGTCATTAGGAGTCATTTTATCACTACATTTCCCCTCTATTTTAGACCAGTATTATTTGGTTTTACTCTAGGTCCCTGGGCTATCTAGTCTCAGGTTCTCTGTCACCCAAGCCAAGTTGGATATGGATTCCATCCTATGGAGTGGGCCTTAAGTCACGTCAGATATTGGTTGGTCACTCCCACAAGCTTTGTGCCGCCATTGCCCTAGCATATCTTGTAGGCAGGACACCATTGTAGATCAAAGAGTGTGGCTGGCTTGTTGTTTGTATTTCTCTCTGATAATATGCTGAATACCAAAGACGCCGGAACGCAGCGGTGAAGGCTCTTTGTAGGCACCAGTTTAACATCTTAAATAGTGAGTTCTTCTTAGGGAGTTAGAACACGAGGAAACACAACTCTAAATGCCAGAACAGTCTGAGGCAGAAAGACAGTGCAGATCTTGGGTGAGATGGAGAGGAGGCCCAGCATTGGAGGTGAGTGGTCTGGACTGACCTTCCTGACATGTGACTCGGCATGTGCTTTCTGTTCCTCGGCCACGGGAAACCTTCCAAAGGCCTTCTCTCTCATCGGACGCAAGACTCACTTTTGGTTCAGGTTGGGTAGCCCGTGTTGGGATGGGAACAGAAAAACAGAAGGGCCTATTTAAGAGTGGCACTTCTCTGGCCCTGGGCACTGAGCAGAACATGGCATTAATGACATACATGATCACTCAGAGCAGGTCACATGAAGGCATGCCAGCTGACTGACAGTTCATCTGCACACAGTTGGAAGACTTGGAAGACAGACTTTCTCCAGAGCAACATTAACGACAAGTTAGACCCCGAGGAGAATCCTGAATGCTGAACCTTGCAACAGTCCACTTTGTGTCCTTTAGAAGCATGGGACTTCAGGGTGCTACCCCAACCAGAACCAGCAAGTGCAGCAAGTGGTTTTGGGTTTCAGGCCTGAAGAAGAGTGAACTGAATCTGCCCCTTTGGCTCGCTCAAAAAACAAAACTCTGCAGAATGGAACAGAACAAAAACAAGAAATACTTAAATTCAGTTTAACTCAGGAACTCTGAAGAGAGCTCCCAAGGGCCAGGCTGAAAACACATTTGTGTTTATGTTGGCTTTGCACATGTACACATGCACACCCACCCACAGGTGAACATGAAGCAACACATACACTTGAGCATATATGCAAAGGTGTGTGTACGCTTGTTGATGTGCATGTGTACACCCTCAGGTGCACACACAGATGTTCATATACAGGTACACACAGGAGCATACAGATTACATGTTTATATGCATAAAGGTGTATGCATGCTCACGAGCATGCACGTACACTCATATAGATGCATACAATACACACATGTGTACACTTGGTGCACACAGCAGTCCACGTGCATGTATATGCATAAAAGTGTGTACATGCTCAATGGATGTGTGTGTGGAAGCAGCAGCATGTGCATATACATAAAAGTGCATGCACACTCACTGGGTTTGTATACACTCTTGTAGGTACACACATACACATGTGCACACACAGCCAGCTTGGGACAGGGGAGGAGGGAGCATAGCCATTAGTCTCCCCAGGGTAGCACTGTGAGAGCTCTGAGCCTGGGCCCAGCATGTGCTGTCCTGGCGGGATCCTCCCCTCCATCATTAGAAATAACTGGAGCCTCCCTGCTCTGCCTGCAAGAACTGCCCAGCTTTAGATACACGCTAAGGAAGCACCTGCCCAGAGTCACAGTGTCTTGCTTTACTTCCTCAGCACATCTCACGAGAGGCTCACTTTTGTAGAACAGGACACTGGGGCATGGCTGGCACCTTCTCCCAGGTGACCCGGCGGCGGCAGGGGAGATGGAAGAGTCTACCCTGGGTCTGAGGGGAGATCAAAAGTCACAGCCTCTGGGAACTCTCAACCCGGATTGGAACACCGTAGAGTGACCTGGGCATGGCCTAAGGATTAGGTCATGTGACACAGCCCCCCATTCAGCTAGGGGTCAGAGAAGGGAAGGACAGTATGCAAGCCCACAGAAGGGCTGTGGCAGCAGTGGCTGCTCCTGCAGTCTGCATGCATGCAGCCCTAGCCTGGCTGTGGCAGTACCCTGTCTGGGTGCCATCCTCTGGAGGCACCTCCTCTGGGTTAGCCTGTGCCAGTCTTCCCAGGCTCCCCTCGCCATGGGCATCAGGAGGATGGACATGACGGCAGGGCAGAAACCAGTCTCTGCTCTGCCTCGCTGTGGATCTTGGGGCTTGCACACTGTGTTGGCAGCTCCCGAGTTTTTTTGCACCAAGACATGTGGCATGCACACAGGTGTGAGCAACAGACTGAAAGCTGGAGCAGTGTGAGAGTGAGCAGTTTATTTCCTCAGACACAACTGGTGCCCGTGAAACACAGCGCAGGGCCCGGCAGAGCTGTGTGTCCTTATTTATGACATTTTTTAGCCTTGAAACTGGAATTCCATGTAAAATGGGGCTTGCCCCTGATTTGTCCCTGGACCTGGAGGTCAGGGCTCACCGTTCCTCTGTGTGTGCGACTCCGACACGTGAAAGCCAGAGGCTGCTGGTCCCTAGATCTCTTGTCACTGCCAGGAGACCTGTAAGACATGGTTCTGGTAGGTCTTCCAGGGTCAGGGAGACTCCAGCTTCACGCTGCAGTCCTTTGCTGGGTGACTGTGGGCCACCTGCTCACCTTCTCTGAGTCTCAGTTGTGTAGCCCCCACTGGCAGGGATGGCCTTATGTGGCAGCGGGGTGTCCCCAGGGTTAGTGAGACGACATGCCGGGCCCTGTGGAGCCATTGTTCTGTCCCTGAAGCTAGAAGCTGGGGTGTGACCACAGAGCCGCCCAAATCCAGAAACAATGTTTTATTCTCGTGTAGGATTGGCTCTGGCGACCTTTCATTTTTGGGGGGTGGGGTGGGGTTGCCTCCCTCCCTTTCTGTACGACCACTGTCACCTTGGGGTTGAGCCTTGTGCACGAGGCTCAGCTCCAGGGCCCTGTCAGCTGCTGGGTGCACAGCTGCAGGCCGTGTGAGGGCTGAGCCGCAGTCGCTGCTGCCACCTCCGCCGCCGCTCAGGCTTCCCTGGTCCAGTTTCATGCAGGCTAAAGGCCAAAAGCCACAGATGGGAGGGGAGGCAGGCAGCTCTGGCTGTGCCACAGGGAGAGAGGGCCCCAGGGCTGCTGTGGCCTCCTGCCGTCCACACCTAACCCTTTCCTCCCTCACCATCGGTCAGGTTAAGGGATGCGATGTTTCCAGCCTTTGCTCTGAGGTTCTGTGGCGTCCTCAGCCAGGCTGATGCTGCTCACCCACTTTGGTCCTGCAGTCAGAGCGGTGGGACGCTCATACAGAACATGGACAAAGTCCCACCCGAGTGTGCTTGTTTAAATTAACCCAGGGGCTGGGGCGGTGGCTCAGTGGGCGAAGTGCCTGCTGTGCACACAGGATGACCCGAGTTCGGGTCTGTAGCGCTACAGTAAAAACAGGACATGGCGGCGTTTGTCTCTAATCCCGGGTCTGAGTCGAGGGTGGAGATGGGAGGATCTGTGGAGGGGTCCTAGCTGAATCAGCGAGCTCCAAGGTCAATGAGAGACCCTGTCACAAAAAATAATGATTGAGGAGGACAGCCAGTGTTGACCTGACTGGCCTCCACACATGTGCAGACCGACAGACAGACAGACAGACACACACACAGAGTCATTCAAGCCTAATGTGTTTGTCAGGCTCCTACTGCAGGTATGCTAACAACACACACACACACACACACACACACACACACACACACCCCTCTGTGCATTCTGGACCACATTTCAGGGACATCATAGTAGACCTGCTCCGGTCTTAGGTGTGGAGTATTTGAGCCTGAAGGGTGCAGATGTCCTCCAGCCCAGACGTCTTCTTACACAGTCAGGTTAACCGAGGGTAGTCATAGAGGGTTGGGTACGTTGCGAACGTCAGTCTCAGGAGAACGGCTCACACGAGAGTCTAAGTAAATGGTGCCCACAGGACTGTGCTGGGAGGGGCTCCCGTGTAAGAGGGAGAGCAGCTTCTCAGGACACAAGGGTGTGGTTGACTCAGCAGTTCTCCAGCCCTCTCTGCAACCACACTTTCTACACCAAGATGACTTCGCTTAGGCCATTTGAACCTGGTCTTGATGTGTGGCCAGTGAGATGGCAGTAATATCTGGTGCTGGTGCCTAGCCTGGTTATCGGTAGGCCTGTGTTCATCCACTCTTTGCAGACTCTGACCCACTATGAAGACAGGGCTGGGGGCTGGGGGGTCACATGGAGAAGAACTCAGCAGTTCTTACCGAGGCCACCCCAGACCCGCCAGCCAGCGCTGGAGCACACCCATCTAGCACCAGCGAGATGCCAGGCTCAGCCAGAGCGGACACGGGTGTGCGACCGAGGCTGTCAAGACTACCTGTAAGCCGTACGCTGGAGATGTTGGCAGAGGGTTCTCCCAGCGGGCCGGGGTCCATCCTCAGCACCACATGAGACTGGATGTGGTAGTGCACACTTGTAGTTTCAGCACGAGGGAGGTGGAGACAGGATGTTCAGAAATTCAGGGTCGTCCTCAGCTATAATAGCGGATGTGATGCTAGCCTAAGCTACAGGAGCCCCTGTCTTAAAAAAAAAAAAAAAAAAAAAAAAAAAAAAAAAGGAGAGAAAGAAAAAAGAAAAACCTCTGCTTAGGAGTACAGATTTTCAGAAAACACTGATTGCTTTTTGAACACATGACAAAAGAGTGACTTTGTCAGTCACTTTGAGTAAGAATGTCACAATAATAGTGACAGAAAGGGAGGAGCTTGGGAAGGATGTTTCAGGTTTCACTGCCTGTGCTGCAAGCTCACAGGAGGAGGGAGAGGCTTCCTCCCAGCCGCCCTGATTTCTCCCAAGCCATCTCCCTGCGGTGTTGAAGAGCTTGCTTTACTTAAGATCTGTGATGTATAATTAATCTCAAGCACACCAGTGCTGGTCACAGGATTTTCCTACTCGGAACAGGCTTTCATTTGAAAACAGGCTTTATCCATAGCATGCGGTCCAAGAGACACTTCCAGACTGTGCTGCGGAGGCCACATCTTTCGTGGACAGGAGAATGGGATTAGTGTCTTCCAGGCACCATCCACAGGTGATAAGTGGAAGAGGGTGAGAGCTCATCTTTGTTATGTCCATGGACTCGGCCATGCTGAGTCAACTCTCCAAGGAGCGAGCAGGGCTCCCTCACGGGCTCTTGACTGTGAGGCGATGCTTGGGACGTCGACGATGCAGAGCTCCCTAACACACAAGACGGTCTCCGGGGGTCTGTGATGGCGCTTCTGCTTGAAGAGACTGGAACAGGTCTCCACTCACCCCGAAGGAAGGGGCAAGAGTGAGGAAGAGCAGAACGGGAATCCGTGAAACATAAAAGTCCCACAGTAAAGCAAATGCTGCACCCGTGAGAGATGTTTCCAGACTGATGGAGAACAAAGGAGAGAAGATGCAACCACCACTGTGGGAGTCACAGCAGAGCCCACAGGTGGGGATGTGTCAGCAGTGAGCTGACAGGAGGGAGGCTTCCCCGATGGATACAATAAGTTCTCCCGCTTAGAGGAAGTGGACAAGCCGCTTGGAAAGCACAGACTTCCAAAGCTTACTCAAGAGGAAGCCAATAACCTAAATAGTCCTTTACCTGGTGTAGAAATTAGGGTTGGAAGGGAAAACACCCTCCCATAAAGAAAATTCCAGATCAGATAATTTCCCAAATTGTTCCCAAATTACCAAATGTTTAGGGGGAAAAATAATGCCAATTCTGCACGAAGTCTTCTAAAACTTAGAACTAAAGACACTTTCCCACATCAACCTTATCCCGAGGACAAGCTTGACAAACACATTGTAAGAGGAGACATAATCAACCCATGACCTTCATGAATTTAGGGGTAAAGCTTCAAAAATTACTCTGTCGGGAGCTGAAGAGATGGCTCAGTGGTTAAGAGCACTGACTGCCCTTATGGGGGCGGGGGGGGGGGGGAGGAGGGGGCAGGTTTTATTCCCAGCATTTATGTAGTAGCTTGAAACTGTCTGTAACCAAAGTCCCAGGGGATGTGTCGCACTTCTAGCCTCTGCAGGCACTGTATGCACATAAAAAAATTAGTCTATCAGCGTGATGCTGCAGAGAACCTCCCTGTTCATGTGTGTGTGTGTGTGTGTGTGTGTGTGTGTGTGTGTGTGTGTGTGT
>CABHPQ010161709.1:0-17803 GCA_902168405.1 Peromyscus aztecus | reverse complement strand
TGTGTGTGTGTGTGTGTGTGTGTGTGTGTGTGTGTGTGTGTGTGTGTTGTTTCTCACCAAATCCTGTCTGAGGGTTTACTACATTCCAAGAATTGGGGAGGAGAATAACACTGAAGAAAAGATGTGATTTGGCTGCAATAAGAAGGAGCTACGTGCTCTGACAGCAGGAGACAGGTTTCCAAATGCGTGCAGCCACGGGACCTGGCTGACCCTTGGCAGATGGGACCCAGGATGGCTTAGGGAAGGCTATAGCCTCACAATGATATTTGAGTTGAGCTCTGGCAGATGGCAGCTATATGGAGGAGGGGATACATGCACTAGATCGAGGCTCTGCTTGGCCTGGGGCGGGAGTGACCTGGTTCCTTGGCTCTCTGTCAGTCCCCACTCTGGTTCTGGGAGCAACTGCAACCGTACCAGCAAGTGACTTTGCTTGGCCTGGGGCGGGAGTGACTTGTGCATGGATGGTTCAAGGCTGAAGCAAAATGTTCTCAGAGGGCTAGAGAAGGAAGACAGTAGAGGGCCTGGTGGTCCTGTTGTGCTCAAGGCTTTGGGCCGTGATTGGCTAAGTGTTTAGAAAACACCACTTCAGTTATAGTAGAAAACACAGGAGAGCTGTTAGAGCTGGGGTGGGGTGGTGAGCTGCCAAAGAGATGAGGATGGAGTGGGGTGGAGAGGGTGCCAAGGGGGGGTGGTAGTGGGTTTGATGCAGGATACCTGGGAAAGGCCTTTCCAGTCCCTCCTGCTCTCTGGAAGCTCAGGAAGGGGTGTTGTCTCTGAGGAAGCCTGGCTATGAGTCCTGGCTGGTCTGCGGAGGTCATGAGTGTGGTTTGGAGCATGGTGTCTGTGGAGCTGTGGAGGTCTGGGGGACAGTGACTGGTTATAAATCAGGGAATCGCAGTTTAGAAACAAGGCTTGCAGCTGTAGGCAGGTGAGATTTCACAGGGGTATTGCAATGCCGGTGTGGGAAACCCCATAAGATCAAGATGGCAGTGTGGAGATGAATGACCACTAGCCAGTGCCTCAGAGACAGGAGACCAAGGAATGTGGCCAGGGCACTTACGCAGAGGCAAAATGACAGGAAGGTTGATGGAGGCCAGTGCTGCTGGGATGTCGGGGTTCACCCCCCCAAAGACGCATCACCATGAGGGAAGGATGCCCCACTTGTGACCACTCAATGTCAGCAGGACTGACTACGGCCACCCAGGTTAAAGGTTGTCCCCTTATCTTGGTGACCTTAGCCAAGGCCCGGTGCTGAAGGGGAGAGAGGAGCCCGTGGGCGTGAGGAATGGAAGTGGACTTGCAGAGTGTGATGGCCTCACTGAACAAGACTTCAAAGAGCTGGATGCCTATGGAAAGACTGGATGTGGGGTGCAGAAATCTACAGCAGCTTTGGGGACCCAGCTGGAGGTCCTGTTGTTATAAACTTTATTGGTAATTTGTTAGCAGGAGTGGACCTTTGGGTATGTTTTTCTCCATGTAAGAGCTCTAGCAAACCGTACTTGTCTAGGATGTGGTTCTTTCAAGTCTCAGCTTTTTTTTTTTTCTTGAGACAGGGTTTCTTTGTGTAATTTTGATGCCCGTCCTGGATCTCACTCTGTAGACCAGACTGGCCTCGAACTCACAGAGATCCGCCTGACTCTGCCTCCCAAGTGCTGGGATTAAAGGCGTACGCCACCACCGCCCGGCCAATTCTCAGCTTTTAAAGTCTGTTTCTTTTCTTCACAGTGAATGAGTTCTTGGTTTAACTCCAGTCTATGCTGCAATAAACATAAACAGTTAGCTCCTGAGGACTTCCGAGATTGCCACCTTCAGCTCATAAATACACCAGTGTTGGGTCTTCACTCACGAGGCAATGGCTTTGAAGGGAACGCTGTGACTCTGCAGTGTGTGCCTTGTAGTGGATACTTGGAAGTCCAGATCTAGGAGAGGGCAGGCATTTCAGGGATGCTGGTGTAGAGTTTCCGCCAAGGTGAGGTTCAAGCTGAGGGTCATTTGTTGTCATTTTGTCTCCCCATGGATTCGCAGGCCCTGCCTCTCTTCCCGTGTTGAATCGGCTCATGGCGCGTCACATGTCATGACAAACGGGGAGAGAAATGAGCCAAGGGTTGTTTGTTGAATCAGCACTGCTGAATGCCGTGCAATCAATGTGCGCAATTTTCTCAGGGATTATTTTTCCAATTGAAAGCATTGAAACCAGCATGATTCAACACGATTCAGCTCCATCTTCACGGCTAAGGGAAACAAACACACTGAGTTTCCCTCCTCGCCCCCTTCTCCTGAGAGGCCTTGAGGAGAGTTTTGGGGAGTCGCAGTGGGTGTGGAGGAGGTGTCTCGTTACTGAGCTCTGGGCTGAAAATGTCTGGGTTGGCTGGCCCACCCTCTGCTCTCGACAGGGGCGGCATAGCATACTGAAATGCTAACAATGTCACCAGGATCACTTAGGAAGGCCCTGGGTTTCCATCCTCTTCAGTCACGCTGGCTCCTTCTATTGTCTGTACCTTTGGTTTGGGGGTGAAAGTCACCATATGGGCTCATGAAATCTTAGACTGTTGGCCTTCATCTACAGAGTTCTGATGTCATAGGCTTGGGCCAGAGGGAAAGCTGACGCTCTGGGGGCTTGTTGAGAGCCATGACCAGCCTACTGAACAGATCACACTGCACCAGGACTAGATGTGCCTCGGGGATGCTTGTTCAGGTGGCTAGGCTGCCTGCTCACCCTGGTGGGTCTCCTCACCCCTGGTGGTTCCTCACCAGTGCCTTCTCCGTGTAGACAGTGAAGTCCCAGGGTCTGCTTGGGTTGACTTCTGTAGCATTGGAATATGGAAGCAGGAAGTGGGTTGGGTTGGAAGGGGTTTTGAATTTGTCTAAGAAGAGGGGTCCCCTCTATGTCTGTGCATCAGAAAATGTCCTCTGGGATGGGAGGTGCACCCTCTTCTAAGAGACCACACTCAGGATGCCTGTCCAGGGTCTGTCGTGGGCCCCTTAGTCCACAGGAACAGGGAACAAGAAAGACAGGGTCCTCGAGAAGCTCCCCAAAGAAGCAGCAGGAGCTGTCTAGGTAGGCTCTTCTAGTGGGGTTGTGGGGCACGTGAACAAACCCTGCAAAGGGGCTGGCTGTGGTTTGTCCCACTGGACCAGTCGACTCAGCTCCTTTTGACACATTTCCCTCTGATGCGTAGTCAGGCTTCGTGCACACTGCCTCTGGGGACATGAGGCTGGTTGTCCTTGCTCTGGGCTGTCCTGGTTTTCTGCAGGTTTTGGGCAGCCAGTGTGGTGCTTGGCTCAAGCTGGACTTGTGGTTCCCATCAAGCCTAGGACTCTCTGGATGTCACCCCATCTGCTACAGTTTAGCCTCTGGTGAGACTCCATGACGGAGACACTTGACAGTACGCGTCCCGGCTAACCGCAGGAGAACACTCCTGTGCACAGGAAGATCAGGTGCCACCGAGCCTTAGCTCTCTCTGGTCAGTGTGGACACTCTCACGGGGTCCTTGAGATCCTGTGGTCAGCTTTCGTCTATTGAGAGGATTCTAGAGCCGTGTCTGGGGAATTCCAAGAGGGCCATCGTGAGGAGACTTTGAGAAATGACAGATGAGAAAGACTATCTCGCAGAAAAACCAGGCTTCAGAACAAGAAGCCACCGGCAAAGATTACAGATGCAAAGAAAGATCCACCAAAGCAAATCTCCCAGTGTGGGCTCAGAAGTGGATGAACGAAGACCGAACTGCTAAACAGAGGCCACGTCTGCAGATATGCTCAGCCTGACAGAGAATGTGACCTGAGTAAACATGAGGGAATACGAGAGAGTAGCCAGGCTGTTGCCCTCTCCTGGAGCTGCTGTGAGCTGAGTGGACACTTGTGAGCGTGGGCAGATGCTCTGCTCACCCTTCTTCTCTGTCTAAGTCTGCCCCTGGGCCAGCCTGGCTCTGTGGCTCTTCACAGCACTCTCTTTCTCATCTCTGAAATATCTGAGTGGTGGAGGTCTACATAGAGTCCCCCACCTGAAACTCAGCCCAATGAAATACGCAGATCTCAGGGGTGGCCGTATAAAGTGCCGGCGACAGGAGCTGGACAAGGCCAGGTGATGAGGCCAGCTGGCAGGGGACCCCGTGGGGAGCCAGCGATTCTCCTCAGTGATAGGAGGATGCGCTGAAACCGAAGCTCCCGGGCATCTCAGGCTGCACTGGTACCTTGATGCTCCTGCAGGAAATGGAGCCCCAGACCTAGTGTGGGCATGTGCTGTGTGACAAAACTTTTCCTGGGGAGACACACAACACACGTGTCTACACCCCGCAGATAAGAAGCCCACGACAGACCGAAGCAAGGATACTACCGAAGTCTGATTTGGTGGACCAGTGAGTTTATTGTGATTCTTACAGGACTATGGGTGAGAGGTCACTTACAGGAGCAGAAATGACTCAAAGACAGCGGCATCCCCAAAGCCCACCCTGGCGTGGGTGACAGCTCACAGAAGCTGGAACCCGGAGCTCACTGCACAGCCAGCGGGCAGTTTGACGGGTGGGAGCATGTCCTTTCCAGCTAGTTCAGTTAGTCTAAAGGTCTTCCAGGCTGTCGAGAGGATTGTGGTATTTAGGGGCTTTTAAGAGACACAGGTCCTTAATTTACTAATTCACTGAAAAAATACATGAAGTGCCTATACATACCACATTCAGTTATATTGGTCCCTGTGGTGGTTTGAATGAGAATGGCCCCCATAGTCTCATATATTGGAGTGCTTGGTTCCCAGTTGGTGGGCTGTTTAGGGAGAGTCAGGAGGTGTGTCCTTATTAGAGAGGTGTTGTCACTGGGGGTGCGGGGGGGGGTGGGCTTGGAGGTTTCAGATGCCTAACCCAGGCTCAGTGTATCTCTCTCTGCCTCTGACGCGTGGATAAGATGTTAGCTCTCATCTACTGCTCCGGCACCCCGTTTCCCATCATGATGGTCGTGGTTCCTAACCACGCAAGCCCGCAATTAAATGCCTTCTTTTATAAACTGCCGTGGTCATGGTGTCTCTTCACATCAGTAGAATAGTAACATAACAGCCCCCCCCCCCACCAGACCATTTGTTTTTGCTGATGGAGCTTATGCTGTAGCTGAGTGCAGAGAGATACTCTGTAAAGTCAGTGTTTGCCAGTGACTAGTGTCAAGGAGGAAAACAGAATGGGGGGGGGGGAGAGCATGGATAACAGGGCAGTTTGCATCAGGAAGTCAGGGGAGCTGTTCCTGAGATGAGTCATTTGAGCAGAAACTTGTCTGGATGCCCTGGAGGAGAGTGATCTGGCACACAGGATAGTAAGCATGAAGGTCTTAAGGTAGGAGGCGCTTGGCCAGGCCCAGGAAGAGCAGGGCCCCGGGAGTGACACAGCAGTGGGCTGATGTCATCAAGGTGGGAGCTGGAGGGGCTGGCTGTGACCAGACCCTTTTAGAGCGGCGTGAGGTTTCCAGAAACGTGGAGCAGAAAGTACGAAGAGTTCCCATATCGTCTCCCTTCGTCCCCCCCCCCCCCCCGCCCCCACTCCCGCTGCCTTCCCCATCTCAGCATCTCCTGTAGGCATGATGCACCTGATCCAATTAATGGCAAATATTGATCCTTGACTAGTGTCTTGGTTTTCCTCCGTCGCAGCAGAGATCAGTAGTCAAAGCTTGCCGAGCCCGAGGCTAGAGGCTGCCAAGTTCAAGATCCCAGGGCCGCCCTTGGCAGGAGCTTTTGTGGCACGCCACAGCGTGACAGAAGGGCAGGCAAGCACTTGAGGGGCAGAGAGAGGCGGGCCAGACTCCCCCTTTCATTAGACACCCACTCCGGCTGTGGCTGTCAGCCCTTCAGGGGGGCAGATGGCTGCGTGAGCTGCAGAGACATTCAGATGATAGCAAATTAGTAACCGAAGGCCACAGTTTCCTTAGGCGGCACTCTGTGCCCCGTCTTGACAACTCTATAATGGTACACGTCCACTTCACGGCATCACAGGGCACAGTTCCACCGCCCCCAGATCCTTGCCTTCTCTCGTCCCCTTACAGCCACAGGCAGCTGTTAATCTTCAAATGTCTCCCGCATCTCTCTTCTGGATCTGGCCAAGGTGGATGCACAGTGGTTTTTCCAGGTGTCATCTTCTGATGTGCACTGAGGCCTGTCTCAGTGTGATTCTGTTGCTGTGATAAACAACTTGGGGAGGAAAGGGTTTATATACAACTCCCAGGTCACCCCCCATCACTGGGGGGAAGTCAGGGCAGGAACACGCAGGCAGGAACTGAAGCAGAGGCGATGGGGCAACACTGTTTCCTGGCTTGCTTTTCATGGCATGCTCAGTCTGATTTCTTACAGCACCCAGTACTATCACCCACAGTGGGCTGGGCCCTCCCAAGCAATCATTAATCAAGAAAACGCCACCACAGATATGCCTACAGGCCCATCTGATGGGGCATTTTCTCAGCTTCCCTCTTAGCTGATGACCCTAGCTTTTGTCAGGCTTACCAAAAGCAACCAAACAACAGCAAGAAACAAAACAACCAGTCAAAGCTTCCTCCCACCTTCCATGGCTCAATGGTGTAGTTTCTTAGGAGCTGGTTGCCGAGCGATGTTTTGTGGGCATCACCACTGTTTCCCGACTCGCTTCCTGGAGCACCCCCGGGCTGCTTGCAGCCAGACGTCCCTGCAGGCTCCCGTGTGGACAGACACCGACGGGCAGCAGTGCTGCACACGTTCTGGATCTTGCAGTGAGACTGCAGTGTGTAAGAATCAACCAACTAGCCTTCCAGCGTGGAGTGCCGCTTGGCGGTGTGCCCGCATGCGGGTTGCCCGGGCCTCGTCTGCACTCGGTGATGTCTGCTCTGGGTTTCATCACTCTGTAGGTGTGCAGCAGGGCTTCCAGGTCTGAGTTCGCATTTCCCTGAAGATGTGCTGGGGAGCACTTTTCATATGCTTGCTTAAAGCTGTCTGTGGCTTGGGTCAGTGTCCCTCAGGGCCTGAAGTTTGGTCACCAGTGGCCTTGGAAGGTGGTGGGACCTTTAAGGGGTGGGGCCTGACCATTGGAGGCAGGCTCCTGAAGGGGAGGTGAGTCCTTGGTCCTTTCCTCTTCCTCTCTCTGCTTTTTGGCTGCCGTGACCGAATAGCTTCCTCTGCCCTGCAACCCTGTTGTCATGGGCCGTGTTCACACAAGACCGAAAACGATGGGACCGAAGAACAAAACACTGGAACTCTAAGTGCAGCAAACCTTCCCTCCTCAGGACGTGTGGTGTATCTCGGGTATTTGTCACAGTCGTGGGAAGCTGACAGACGCACTTGGTGCCAATGAGCCCTCTTTGGTGAGCTGTCTGTTCAGGTCTTTCACTTGTCTTTTTTTTTTCTTTAAAGATTTATTTATTTTATGTGTGTGAGCGGCCTGCACGTACGCCTTCATACCATGCGCATGCAGTGCATGTAGAGGCCAGAAGAGGGCACTGGAGTCCTTGGAACTGTAGTTAAGACCACTGAGACGTGGGTGCTGAGACTTGAACCTGGGTCCTCTGCAGCAGCTCTTAACAGCTGAGCTGTCTCTCTCACCCCTTTAAGCCCATCTTTTAAATTGAGCTATTTATTTTCTTTGTTAAAATTAATTAATGAATTATTTCTCTCATATATTACATCCCAACAGCAGTTTCCCCTTTCTCCTGTCTCCCCAGCCCCTCCCCCACAGCCCCTTTCCCCAGATCCACTCTTCCTCTGTTTTCCTTCAGGAAAGAGCAGGTCTCCCAGGGATATCAGTCAAACATGGCATATCAAGTTACTATAAGACTAGGTACATATCCTCATACCAGAGCTGGACGAGACAACCCAGTAGGAGGAAAAGGGTCCCAAAAGTGGGAAAGAGTCAGAGACAGCCCCTGCTCCCACTGTTAGGAGTCCCACAGGAACACCACGCTTAACATATATGTTAACCATATGAACACAATCATAACATATATGTAGAGGACCTAGCACAGACCCATGCAGGCTCCCTGATTGTCAGTTCAGTCTCTGTGAGCCCAATGAGCCCTGCTTAGTTGATTCTGTGGGCTGTGTTCTTGTGGTGTCCTCGACCCCTCTGGCTCCTACAATCCTTCCTCCCCCTCTTCCTCAGGATTCCCTGAGCTGTAACTAATGTTTGGCTGTGGGTCTCTGTACCTGCTCCTATCAGTTGTTGAGTGAAACCTCTCTATGATGATTACGCTAGGCTCTAGTCTATGAGTATAGCAGAATATCATTAGGAATCACTTCACCTATTTATTATTTGTTTATTTATTTATTTATGGCCAGTCGTGTTTGGCTCTAACCTACGTCTCTGGGCTATCCAGCCACTGGTTCCTAGACCTCTAGTCAGTGTCAGGCCTGGGCTCCCTCTCTTGGCGTGGGTCTCAAACTGGACCAGTCATTAGTTGAAAACTCCCACAAGTTCTGTGCCACCTTCACCCCAGCACATCTTGCAGACAGGACAAATTGTATGTCAAAGGTTTTGTGGCTATGTTGGTGTCCCAGTCCCTCCACTGGAGGCCTTGCCTGGTTACAGAAGATGGCCGGTTCAGGCTCCGTATCCCCCATTACTAGGAGTCTTTGCTAGGGTCATCCTGGTAGATTCCAGGGAGTTTCCATTGCACTAGGTTTCTACCTTACCCTTCAGATGTCTCCTAATTCTGGTTGTCTCTTCCAGTACTCTCTCTCTCCACCCCCATCCCTCCTGGTCCTATCCCCACCCACCCCCAATCCACCCACAAAATCTATTCTATTTCCCCTTTCCAGGGAGATCAATGCATCTCTCCTTGTTACTTAGTCTTTCTTGGTCTGTGGATTGTAGAATGTCTATCCTTTACTTTACAGCTCATATCCACTTATAAGTGAGTGTGTACCATATTTTCCTTTCTTGGTCTGGGTTAACTCATTCAGGATGATTTTTTTCTAGTTCCATCCATTTACCAGTAAATTTCATGAGCAATACTCCATTGTGAAAATGTACCACATTTTATCCATTCTTTGATTGAGGTTGTTTTCAGTTTCTGGCTATTATGAATAATGCTGCTATGAACATAGTTGAGCAAATGTCCTTGTGGTATGATTGAGCATCCCTTGGGTATATGCCCAGGAGTGGTATAGCTGAGTCTTGAGGAAGATTGATTCCCAGTTTTCTGAGAAACCACCACACTGACTTCCAAAGTGGTTGTACAAGTTTGCACTCCCACCAACAATGGAGGAGTGTTTCCCTTACTCCACATCCTCTCCAGCATGAGCTGTCTCTTGTGTTTTTGATCCCAGCCATTCTGATAAGTGTAAGATGGAATCTCAGAGTTGTTTTGATTTGCATTTCCCTGGTGATTAAGGATGTTGAACAATTCTTTAAGTGTTTCTCAGTCATTTGAGATCCTTCTGTTGAGAATTCTCTGTTTAGATCTGCCCCCCATTTTTTAATTGAATTATTTGGTTTGTTGATGTTTAGTTTCTTGAATTCTTTATATATTTTGGATATTAGTCCTCTGTCAGATGTGGAATTGGTGAAGGTCTTTTCCCATTCTGTAGGCTGCCATTTTGTCCTATTGATGGTGCCTTTGCCTTACAGAAGCATTTGGTTTCATGAGCTCCCATTTATTAATTGTCAATCTTAGTGCCTGTGCTGTTGGTGTTCTATTCAGGAAGTTGTCTCCTGTGCCAATTCGTTCAAGCTTATTTCCCACTTTCTCTTCTGTCGGGTTCAGTGTGTCTGGTTTTATGTTGATCTACTTGGATTTGAGTTTTGTGCAGGACGAAAGATATGAATCTATTGGCGTTTTTCTACGTGCTGACACCTCTTCAGATAACAGTGTTGGCAAGATCAGGGCTACAAGGGACACACATAAACAAAATAAAGGCAAGTTACAGCGAGCCTACAGCCAACATCAAAGCAAATGGAGAGAAACTCAAAGCAATTCCACCTTCAGGAACAAGACAAGGCTGTCCACCCTCCATTTCTATCCAATGTACTACTTGAAGTTCTAGTTAGAGCAATAAGACAACAAAAGGAGATCAAGGGGATGCAAATTGAAAAGGAAGAAGTCAAAGAATCGCTATTTGCAGGTGATATGATAGAATATATAAGTGACACCAAAAACTCTATCACGGAACTCCTACAGCTGATAGACACCTTCAGTAAAGTGACTGGATACAAAATTAACTGAAAAAAATCAGTAGCTCTTCTATATATAAATGGGCTGAGAAAGAAATTAGGGAAACAACTCTCTTCACAATAACCACAAATAACATAAAGTATCTTGGGGTAACTAACCAAGGAAGTGAAAGACTGTATGACAATAACTTCAAGTCTTTGAAGAAAGACATTGGAGAAGATATCAGAAGGAAAGATCTCCCACGCTCATGGGTCAATAGGATTAACATAGTAAAAATGGCCATCTCACTAAAGCAATCTACAGATTCAATGCAATCCCCATTAAAATCCCAGTGCAATTCTTTAGAGACCTTGAAAGAACAGTGTTCAACTTTATATGGAAAAGCAAAAAATCCAGGATGGCTGAAACAATATTGAATAATAAAAGAACTTTAGGCGGTATCATCATCCCCGATTTCAAGCTGAACTACAGAACCACAGTAATAAAAACCACATAGTATTGGCAGGAAAATAGACATGTTGATCAATGGGATCAAATTGAAGACCAAATGTAGATCACACACCTATAGACACCTAATTGTTCTTTACAAAGCAGCCAGAAATGTACAATGGAAAAGAGAAAGCATCTTCCACAAGTGGTGCTTGTCTGACTGGAGCTCTGTTTTCTAGTTGTTGGGGTTTTAAGAGTTCTTCGTATATTTTGGATGTAGATCTTTTGTTGTTGGTGTTGTTGTTGTTGGTTTTTTTTTTTTCCAGAGCTGAGGACTGAACCCAGCACCTTGCGCTTGCTAGGCAAGCGCTCTACCACTGAGCTAAATCCCCAACCCCTTGTTGTTGTTTTATTTTATGTGCATGAGTGCTTTGCCTGCATGTGTGTCTGTGTATCATTGTGCACAGTGCCCTCAGAGGACAGAGAGGGTATTGGAACCCTTGGAACTGGAGTTACAGATGGTTGTGAGCTGCCATTGTGGGTGCTGGGAATCAAACCTGGGTCCTCTTCTAGATCAGCCAGTGCTCTTAACTGCTGAGACATCTCTCCAACCTCAAGATAGAGGTCTTTGTTTGGATGCCTGTTTTGCAAATGTTTTTCTCCGGTCTGTGGCTTGTCTTTCATTCTCTCTAAGGATTTTGGCTTTTTCTTTAAGTCCTGGGGGGCACTTTAAAGAATTTTGGGCAGAGGATCAAGGGTGACAGTCAAGTTATAAGCAGTGGGATGTCTCAGTCATGGAAACATGGACAGAAGAAATATTCCATGTTCACTGGCAACCTTATTTTTTAAATTAAATTAATTTTTTTTTGTTTTTCAAGGCAGGGTTTCTCTGTGTAATAGCCTTGGCTCTCCTGGAACTCACTTTCTAGACCAGGCTGGCCTTAAAGAGATCCACCTGCCCCTGCCTCCCAATTGCTGCGATTAAAGGCGTGGGTCACCACCGCCTGGCATCAATCTTATTTTTAACCAGCGAAGATCAATTTTTCCAAGTGTGTTTCTAGTAAAGTCTAGTTTCCTAGGATGCTGCACACCACACTCTCTAACAGCTGTGCCCTTCTTCAGACACACGGTGCTGACATCCGAGGTCCAGGGGTCAGTGGCCTTTTATCCCTCCTCGGTCACTCCTGATAGTAGTAAAGTCCTAACTGGCCTTGAGTTCTGTCCTGTAAGGGGGGGGAGTTAGTTTGCAAGCATGCTAGGCCAGTGTCACTTCCCACCCTTCTCATCCTGGCCTTCCTCCACGGCAGGGCCCATTTGCTATTTCTAGAGCTGTGCTTTGCTCTACACATCCTCAGCTGTTCCCAGCTCACGGTCAACCATCTTCCTGAGGGGCTCTGTGGGTCTCACTGTCTCTTGTCCACTGCATGTCTGCTCTGCCTGTGTGCTGTTCCTTCCAAGTCCCTGTGAGGAAAGGCACAACGAGGTTGCCTCCTTGGATGTTGAAGGCACTCTAGCCAGCCCAAGCGTGGCAAACATGGCTCTGGCAGGCCTTGCCCTTCTTCCCGATTCCCTCTCATTTGCTAAAACACCATTAGATCACATTCCTGAAACTAACCACCAAGGTCCATTCCCTTATTTGGCCACTTCCTCCTCCTGAGGTTGACTGCCAAGGTCCAGCTATCAAAGTATTGAAGTCCAGCAATCAAAAGCCCCCTTTGGCTCACCTAATTAACATGCCCAATTAAAGTTAAAACGTCATCCTAACATGGGGTTTCCCCTTGTACCTTTATAAACTATTTGCCTATGGGTCATGACTGTCTCCTCTCTATCCAGAGGCAGTCCTTTATCCTCTGGGACAAAGAGCCTTGCCCTGTCTCCCTTGTTCCCTTCCCCTTCTCCCTCATCCACTATCTCCTTTCTTTGTCTATCATTCCCTTCCCCCTGTGTCTCTGGAGCAAGTAAATCTCCTTCGTGCTGAGAACTTGGTCTTGGGGGTCCTGAGCCAATAGCGATCCTTTCAGATGTGGCTTTCTGATGTCTACTTGTAAATATGAGGCGCCAAGGCAAACCGAACGACACATAAACACTGCTGTGGATGGCTGAGGAGGAGGTGTGTGCCCACCCTGGTGTGCCTGACCAAGCGGGGACATTGGGTCGCTGGTGAGACGGGGGCAGATGGGTACGCACGCCTGGTAGAAGCAGGCTGAGCACATGCGCAGGATGCACCTCCCTTCTCTTTCTTGGAAGGCAGTTGCCCAAGGAATGAGGCGTTTGTTTTGGTCTGCAGTTGGAGGGTCCAGTCCATCATGGTGGGGAGGGCATGAGAGCAGGAGCCCCTCAGCGGTGGCGGCCGGAGCAGAAGGCGACTGGCCACACTGTGTCTGCAGTCAGAAGTAGGGAGATGGATGCAGGTTTTCTTCCCCGCCCTTTATCATTCAGTCTGGCATCCCAGACTGCCGCTACACGTGTTTAAGGTCTTCTCACCTCAGGGTAGCCTTCGTGGAAACACCTCTCTGTATGTGTTCAGAGGTTTGACTAGTGAGTGATTCTAAATGCTGTCAAGTTGACAAAGAAGACTAATTATCACAACATCTTTAGAAGCGGCCATGGCTTTTTTCTGTACTATATATCAAATGGAGAGTTAGAAATGTTGTCAGCGCCGCTTTAAGATACAATGAGCAAGAGAAGAAATAGACATGAAAGGATCCCAAATAGCACAGACGTGGAGGAAGGAAGCAGGGGCTGGAGAGACGGTTCAGAGGTGAAGAGCGCTTACTGCTCTTGCAGAGGACCCAGGTTTGGTTCCCAGCACCCACACCAGGCAGCTCACAACCACCTGTAACTCCAGTTCCGAGGGATCTGACACCCTCTGTCCTCTGAGGGCTCTGTGCACACGGGGTACATATCAATTTATGCAGGCACACACTCAGACATATAAATAAAAACAAATACATTCCCTAAAAAGAGGAAGCAATCAGCCACTTGGGTTCCCGACGCCATCCCGCCATTCTTGGGCATTCACTAAGCCAAACCCACGAGGACAGATGACAGAGTATGGCTACTCAGCATGAGCAGCTAAAACTTCAAGGGGAGCCTCTGACCACTGACTCGGTTTGACCCATGACTCTCCTCAGCTTTTCTGTCTAAAGATCCCTGAGTGGACAAGAGTGGCTTCCATGGAGGAGTGGAGTGGCTTATTCTGGCCACACCGTTGGGTATTAAAGTAGGGTACCGGTCCTTTCTAGGTTTCTTTCACTTGACGGTTCACACTCTGCGGCCTGTTTATGTAGCATTTCTGGGAGAATGCTCTTGCGGATCATGTGATCAACGTTTTATCTTTAAATATTTTCTTATCCATTTTTGGCATTGGCATGCCTGATGGCAGCCACCTCCCTGTGGGACTGGGCATGCTTGTAGGGTTGGTGGGAACCAGGACCCTGGGAATGTGGTTGACTCAAGCAGCGTAGTCTGGGTCAACCACCAGTGTGCCACATCTCTGGCATTTCTGAATGAGGGTGGGACTGGAGACTGTGTTTCTCCTGTCCGATACCACTCCTTTTAGTGTGGCCAGTTTTATCCAGTTGGAAAACATTTAGTCTTCCTCCTGGTGGCTGTGGCATTTCATCTGCGAGCTGGGATTTGGAATATATTGGGAACAAAAAGCAGAAGAAAAATATGCATTATTAAAGACTTACACCATTTCCAATAAACTTTCTTGCTAAGGTACATAGATTTGAGAAGGACTGTATTTGGTAGTTAGCAAGAAAATCTTGGAGATTTCTGCTCGCTGCTCCACTTGTTTCCAGTTGTTCGCTCCATGCCAGGTTGGAGAGTAAGACTAGAGTGCTTGGGAGGAGTGAGACCCTGCTGCAGCCTAGCTGGGTTAACAGGGGCCACTGTGATGACGGACTAGCGAGCTGGAGAGTGTGAAACAGACTCCAGAGGTAAACGTTGGGTTTCCCTCTTAGCCTGGAGTGACAGAGACCTGCTCCACAGGGATCCATCCCCACAAGAGGTGGCTTCGTACTTGAGGACAATTTATGACAGGGAAGGCATGTTGACCGGAGGGAAAGAGTGGCAGGTTCGGGGTTGTCACGGTCCTTTCTCTGTTTAGTTTATTTACTAATGAGTACAGTAAGTGCACAGTTAGAAGAAGCCTTCTGCTTTGTTCCTCTGGAGGGCATCTGTTGTTGGCACAGTTTATGGAAACTGCATGTTTTTCTGGGCACTTACACACAATTTTATCATACAAGTGAGTAGTGTCCACACTGTATTTCATGTTTCTTGTTGGTTATATAAAAAAAGCTAGGGTTTTTTTTTGGGGGGGGGGGGGCCTTGCCGTGTACCCCAGTCAAACCTTAAACTCAATCTCCTTCTGCCTCTACCTTCTGTGTGCTGCTGGTACAGGCTTGCACCATCACGGTGCTATCTCTTGGGTGCTGTGTGGTGGTGGTCCATCTTGTGGAAGCATCATAGTTTTTGCTGATTTTATTTTCTGGTTATCTGCTTCCAGCTGCCACCAGGAAGCTCTCCAGGTCAGGGTCTCTGTAGAAAACAGATGGCATTAAACAGATGAGGCTGGAAAAGCCCATTTGTGAAGAGAGTACCTAAGAGGCCTTTACACCCCCTAGGCCTGTAGGGGCCAGTGGGGAGCAGGGTTTCTGGACCGAGTGTAGAATAGACTCCAGAGCTGGGCTTCAAAAAATCCAGGTGTTGTGTGAATGCTTAACAACCGGCTGTCAGTGGTGGGGACCCTGTTTGTTGATTCCTGGGTACCAGGATGTCACTAAGTGTGATGTCACTAAGCGCAGAACTGGGACGAGATGCTCACAGCTCTGTGAGCTAACACCAGCACATCATGTAGCCAGTACCACCAGTGTCTAGACAGACGGATGTGTCTTCCCATTTCCTGCCAGGACCTCCTGCTGGCTGAACCCCCACTCCGCCAGAGAGCAGGGCCTGAGAGGCCATCCCTTCACAGACACAGAGCGGGCTGATGAAGCCTGCAGCAGATAGTTTGAGGCAGGTGATGTCACCTCCTTGAGTAAAATAAGAGCTCCCTCCGCTGTTTGCTCTAGCTTTTCCACAGGAAGGTTTTTGCACTTACTTCAACCCACACAATTGAGTTTATAAGGTGCATAAGTGCTGATCTTGGCTATTTACTGTGAGGTGCCAGCAGGTTGGCATTAGGGCTGGATGTCTAACGGAGCTGAGGTGTGCTCGTGGGTCCTGCCATGTGGTGGATGGCACAGAGAGGCACAGGGTTCAGAGCACTGGGTGGCAAGATCATTGATGACAGAGTGGGACCTTTGTCCTGGAGTTGGGAGCTTCAGTGACTCTCCATGTTGGAGAAAACTGAAATATTCCTTCCCCAACGGCTTAATTCACGATTTAATTTACTCGCTCTCCAGGTATCTTGAGCACCTCCCGGGAACCTCAGTCCTTTGACAGTTCTTATGTCCAAGCCTGGCTGGGCATCAGAGTCAGGTGTCAGACACACAGAGTGGCTTCGTGCAGTGAGAACTCAGAGGCCAGGAATGCTGGGTAATGGGTTGCTGCGGCGGCACAAACAACTTTTTCCTTTGATCTTGGTTGCTCAGGCAGCAAGTGCCCGGCCTGCTCACAGCCCTGCTGACCTGCCTGTCCTGCCTTCTCATACGGCTTGCCTACAAACCCCTTAAACACTGTCCAACTGTCTGTCTGAGGCAGCTGCCTTCCCTGGTACTTTGTTGAGACTGTGGGGGAGGGGGCTCACTGCCAGAAGCAGCTGGTGAAGAGTGGAGGAGAAGCTGGACAGCTGCGGAGGTTCTGGACTCTGGTTTCAGCGTCACTTGGTGGCCAATTTTCATATCAGACACACTTGGACCAAATATCGAGCATGAAAACTATTTCTTTGGAAACCAGAAGGTTTTGAGACGATTTCTGATTAGGTCCTGGTGAAAAGCTTTCAAGTTCTTATTGCGGAGAATCTGGGATGTGACCCGGGCAGAGCAAGTGGTCAGGTCTCTGTTGTTATAGAGTACATGCAAAGTTCTTTGCTTGGTGGCCTTGCTAATTAGGAAGCAAAGGGTTGTGATCATTCTTACATGGGCTTCTGGTGAACGCTTTCTCCTGGGTGAGCAACTGCTGGGTCCTAGGGTAGAAACGAGTTTAGCTTTGGAGGAAGCTGTGCCCTCCAGTCCCACTCCTCCGAGTCAGGCATGAGAATTGATGGCTTTGCAGCCTTGACGTGGTCAGCCTTGTCCACGCGTTCCCTTCGCTGGCGTGCAGTGTTAGCTAGGGTTTAATGTGCCTCTCCCTGATGGCTGATGTCGGTTTCTCATTTGTTCACTGACCCTCTGCAAAGTGTCCTTAGAGAAGCATGAGGGACTGTTCCATGCTGCTCTGTCTTGTAATAATCCTAGAAAATTTTTTCACTCTAATCTCCGTTGCCCTTGACTATGTACATTTTGGAAAACACCACAGACTTCCGAGATGACACAGCTGCTCCCTCCCCCAATCTGGAGATGGTGTCTTGTTGTGTGGCCTGGACTCAAACTCATCAGCTCAAGTGACATATGCCTGCCACTCTCTCAAGCAGCCAGAACTGTGCTTTATTTTCAAAATCATGTGATCTGCTGTGAAGTTGAGGCTCAGTAAATATTGCTGGATTAATTTATTATCTACTTGATCCAACAACTCAACTAGGCTATTAGCCTTGAATTGGAGATAAGGAAGTAGGCCTGCAGGGGTCAAGTGACTTACCCTTGGTGACATGTTTCTTACAGAGGAGTTAGGGCTACTGACTTGTAATGTTGACTCTTAGTTTTCCAAACAGCTATATGCACCCATGTGCATGAACCAGACTTTTTAAAGAGTTATGCAGGGAAGGAAGCTTTAAGGCAACCCATGGACAGAGCCTCGGCTTGTGTGTCCACAAAAAGGAGCCTGTGACTACGAAGACACACAGCCAGTTTGGCTGTCCCCCTCTCCTTTCATAACATTCCTTCTCTGACCTCACACAAAAAGACAGACCTTCACTCATTTTCTGTCTTCCTTGGACATACTGCTAAAAGATGAAAATCTTTCCTGTCACTTAAGAGACAATCAGAAACATGCAAATATAAAAAAGAAAAAAACCAAAGTGGAACACCCAGGATGCTACTAAGACTTCAGTAACCCCCAACGACAGGCATTCTGTGACTCAGGTTTTTCAATCCCTCGCTTGCACAGAGATGGTAGGAGCCGCTAGTGAAGCTTTAGCATTGACGTCTCTGGATGTGTGGTAGGC
>CABHPQ010161708.1:0-46394 GCA_902168405.1 Peromyscus aztecus | reverse complement strand
CCTTCCAACTTTGCTGTTCTCCTGGCACATGTTGCATTTGCCTCTGTTGGATCACTAATCGGATCCCACTTAGAATTATAATCCCCCGCCATACCTGACTCATTCTGAACAATAAGCTCCAGAAGAAAAAGCAAGGATCACAGTGTGTCTGTCGCTGTATCCAGGACAAAGTTGAAAGCTCTGCATGCCAGAG
The DNA here is from genome assembly GCA_902168405.1 of Peromyscus aztecus. Taxonomy (NCBI): domain Eukaryota; kingdom Metazoa; phylum Chordata; class Mammalia; order Rodentia; family Cricetidae; genus Peromyscus; species Peromyscus aztecus. The sequence continues at coordinate 46,201 of CABHPQ010161708.1, read as the reverse complement.
TAAATGCTTAAGTGCTTGTAATTGCAATCATTCCTCTCTGCTTTGCTTATATGGCAGATAATGTATCAAAATGCACATCCTCCTGTGTGTCAGTAAAAATGCTGACATTCCCCATCTCCCTGGAGTAGTCTAGCTTTATCCTCAGGGGCAGGAGCCTTGTCTCTGGAATTCTCTATCAGCCTGTGCTCTGTACAAAGGATCAGGGCTCTGAAGATTCGGTGACGGGTGGCTTTCCCTGTACCCGCCAGGCTCCTGTGACACTGGATAAAACACAAAGCACTTTTTTTGCCCTTTTTATTTGATCCCTAACTTCATGAAAGTTGGCCAGAGTTCTCCACGCTGACCAACCCTACACTCCAGTTTGAATCTCCACTCAAAATGATTAGTATCCGGTCTGCCCCACCATCACCGCTAAAACTCATTCTTTTCCCTTCCTCATTTTCCTCTGCACCCTCAGGCGCTGGCTCTATGGAATTCAGCTTCAGGTTACTTTCCTCCCTGCCTTCCCCTTGGATTCAGCCATCAAGAGGCACCAGGGTGTAGTACATACGCCTTTCCTGCTGGTGGTCACATCTCAGTGGACCTATCCTTACAAGGCTCAGTAACTCTGGTCCTTCCCTTTCCTACTTCAGCACACAGAGTGATAACAACTTACCTTTGATTCTGCACCTCTGATAGTGTTCATATCACCCGCCACTGGTTTCTTTAACTCTACACAGACCCTCTACAGCAGTGGTCCTCAACCTTCCTAATGGCGTGACCCTTTAATACAACTCCTCATGTTATGGTAACTACCAACCATAAAATTATTTTTGTTGGTACTTCATAACTGTAATTTTGCTACTGTTATGAATGAAAATGTAAATACTTATGTTTTCTTATGGTCTTAGCCCTTACGCGTGCGCGCCCACCGAGTGGAAAGGTTGTTTGACCCCCCTGCAAAGGAGTCTCAACCCACATGTTGAGAACCACTGCTCTAATGAGTCATTTTATGAAATTTCATTTAAAGTCCCATCTGCCAGGCGGTGGTGGCACACCCTTTTAATCCCAGCACTCGGGAGGCAGAGGCAGGCGGATCTCTGTGAGTTCGAGGCCAGCCTGGTCTCCCAAGCGAGTTCCAGGAAAGGCGCAAAGCTACACAGAGAAACCCTGTCTCGAAAAACCAAAATAAATAAATAAATAAATGAATGAATGAATAAATAAATAAATAAATAAAATAAAGTCCCATCTGAGCACACTTTATCTTTAATAATTAGTTATTTATATTTTATGTATATGTGCGTGTGCCCCATGTATGAATGATGCTACAGAGGTCAGGAGGTGGTATTGGATCCCCCAGAACTGTAGTTACAGGCAGTTGTGAGCTGCCATGTGGGTGCTGGGAACTCAACTTCTGTCTTCTGCAAGAGCAGTAAGTGCCCTTCACAGTTGAACCACCATCCCGCCAGGCCCCAAGGCCAAGGGCACCTTATCTTAGGCCAGGAGTCACCCTGACCTCCCTGACAAAGTCACTACACAACATCAACACTAAATTTCTTCCCCATGCAAAGACCACCATCATATTCCAGCTGTTCCCCAAGTGTATTCTCTCTGATCGCTTCCCTAGAAGCCCTGGGTGGCATTTCCCCCTGTGCTCGCCAGGACTTGGTGAATCTTCACCAAATACTTAGATAGTCTACTTGTTCCTCCAGCTGCACCAAGAAAAAATTTAAACCACATTCATGTATGTATGAATCTCTCTCTCTCTCTCTCTCTCTCTCTCTCTCTCTCTCTCTCTCTCTCTCTCTCCCCGTGTGTGTGTGTGTGTGTGTGTGTGTGTGTGTGTGTGTGTGTGTGTACCATAGCAAGTATGTGGACATCTGAGGACAACTTTGGGAAGTTGGTTCTCTCCTCCCACCATAAGGGTGCTAGGAATCAAATTCAAGTCGTCAGACTTGGCAGCAAGTGCCACTACCCATGAACTATCTCCCCAGTCCCCATACCAAGATGTCTTATATTTTGTGCATTCAAGAATTAATCTCCTTTACCGATATAAAAATCAATGCTTCTATAAAGTTGATTGCTTATGTTTTGAGAGATAAGGAAGGGACAAGATGTCAGGACCCAGTGGATCAAGTTCTCTGGTTAATTGAGTCTACAACCAAATAAATTAGAATGCTTCCCCAGACTCAGCCCTCTCCACAGAGGATAGGTTTGAGTATGGAGAGCACAGGAGCTTAGGACAAACTCCTGAGAAGTCATTTTTTCTTCCTCTACATGGCTGAGAAAATGAAGTCTCCAATCATTACATAAGAGAGATACCTGAAACTCACTGCATGCCTGCCGATGATAGAGGCCTTTCCTTCTCCCTCTCTCTGCCTCCTCCCAAGCCACCTCCCCCTTTCTCTCCCTATCTCCTTCTCCTTCCGGGTCCCCCTAAGCCTGCCTCCCTTCCTGTCTTTTTTCTCTTTTTCCCTCAGTAGAGGGGCAGTGCTGGGAAGACCGGCACTCAAGCACTTGCACATTGTTTTTGCACGTAGAAAACAGTCAACAAATATGGACTCCCCAGTTTGAGATCAAGACTATCTTACTCCCCAAGACCAGGCAATTATTGTTCATCCAAAAGTTTCAAAAATTAACTTTCAGTCCAGTTTCTAGTCCCTGTATTTGGGCTAGATTTTAAAACCTGGAGACCCTTTGGGGCTCGTATTATTCCTATACCTTCACCTTCTCTTCCCTTCCCCCTTCCCCTGACCTGGCCAGCAATTACTGCTTGGTTGGGAGGCTGGATCAGATATGGATGGAAGAAGGTAGCCTTCCCTGGGAAAGCAGAGCACAAAAGGAAATGAATCCTTCAATTTCTGTTTCCTCCAGGCATATTAAAGCAGAATATCATTGGGAAAAATCTATGAGGTGTATTGTTAAATTCAAAGAAGATATAATTGCAAAATAATACCTATTATGGGTGACTCCCTTTATGGGAGTGTGTATAGGCACTTATTTTCATGTGCATGTAAAAATGCCTAGCAAAAGACTAGAAAGGTCCATACCAAATTACTAGTAGTGGTTTTCTCTGCAGTTGCATGTAGGCAGAGGGTAGGTTTAAAAAAGACATGCCCATTGTAATCAATATGCTCCCATAATATTTGTTTTTTTAAGAAGTGAAAGTATCTTTATTACATTTTGCTTATATAAAAATATTATGTGGAATCTATCACTGGTAGTAAATTCCTCAACAATGTTCTTAGACCGTTTCTTTCCAGTAGATTCTACAAGGGGAAAAAAAACAATTATTCAAAAAAGAAAGTTAAAAAAATAAGATTTCTTCTCTTGAAATACATTCACTGTCATTTTGGGGTGTCATTGTGCTTCCTGATCATGATTTAAAATAGATGGTAATGAATCATCTTCCACAGCAAATTTGACTCAGGCAAGTAAAAACGCTTCAAAGGAAATCAAAATTAGGAATTAATCTCCTCAGTTACATGATGCCTCTCCCACTCTGCTTTATCACTCTGCTCCGGGAGAATGAGAGGGCAAAGGGTACCAGGGTCTCTGACTCAGGGGGAACAAGCTCAGGCTTGAATCCCATCCTTTCCTGCTTCAAAGGCCCAGCCTGGGACCCCTGGGAAACAGCTAAGTGCTTGCTTTCCAGAGGACCTGCCTCCCGGGATCCTTTTTGGCTTCCTGCTGAAGTTTGTGCCGCCCCCGCCCCCCTTTACCTCCTCCAGACAGATCTCTAAGGACACATGTGTACCGTTTACATTTCTGTATTGCCAGTGGCCACACATAGTGCCTGATGCAAATTTGGTGCTCAGGTGCTCCATAAATATTTATAGCAGGAACATTTGATTGAAGGCATAAATAGCGGCCAAATCAAATAATGCCTCTGTTTTTATAGCTTCATACTGGATTGGAAGGTACTTCGGGACAGCAGCCTGTACATCTTGGTTCCATTTCTTTTCTTTCTTTATTATTTATTTATTTAGGTAACAGGATCTTACATAGCCAAGGATGACCTAAACTTGCCATGTAGCTGAGGATGACCTTCAACTTCTCATCCTCCTGCCTCCACCTTCCAAGTGCTCAGATTATTGGCACATGTCACCATACCTCAAGAATAAGATGTGAGCAAGTAGTCTAACAGCTATAACCCTCTACATCGCCTGTGATGTATTTAAAAAGGAAGCTCACAACAAACATCTATTGATTAGTTTCCCTGTTTTGAGCAGGCGATTAAAAATCTTCACACACACACACACACACACACACACACATCTTGATTTATTTAACAACCTTCTGACAAGCAAGAGGAATTCTTTCATCTTTTATTGTAGATAATTCTAAGGAAACCCACAAAGGTAAAAAGTTTGCTGATAAAGAATGGCCACTTTCTCCCAAACATTCCAGGCTGCTCTCCAAGGAACTTTCTGGAGTCCACTGTTTTCTTGCCATGAACTCTTCCTCAACTTCAGGGAGCATCCAAAGCTCCCTAGAGTCTTTGGCAAGGCCATCTCTGAATTTCAGGTAGTTAGAGTAGAAAGTAGCACTTCTTAATTAGATGGTAATAGCACAGTTATTTGAAGGCACCTTATAATTACAGTACTCCCTGCCCTGGGCTTCTTTAGCCTCTTCAAATGGAATGTCTAGTTCCGGTCCCCTTCCTGTCCCCTGCCAACACAATGCCACTGGCCAATATTAAGCATTTATCAGAGCTGGTTGTGTCTTATTAAGGTAGAAGCCTCCAGTGGATTCTTACTCAAAAGCTAAAATCTCTCAGGTGACCATTGCTACCATATGCCAGACTCTACTTCAAATCATTTTGCCCAGATGTGTGAGCATCAGATCTTTGAGACAGGAAGCTGAGAAATCACTGCACAGCCATTTAAACGTCATTATTGTCTCTTGAGTATTTATCTGAAAGGGACTCCTTGACCTTAGTAGGCCACTCCAAAGATCCCTTTCACTGCCATGAGCAATTATTCCTTATTTCCAACCTCCAGTCCCCTGAAAAACAGCTTTGCTACTGCTTCAGCCTGAAAAGGAAAGAAAAATCACCACCCATTCCCATCACAGAAAGAATCTCTGTACTTTCCCTGCCTCTTGAGGTGTAATGAACCTCCCCAACCAACAACCTCTGAGCAAGCATCACACCCCTCTGTAAGAGCAGAGAGCAAGAGCAGCTAGCTCTGGCGGAGTAAGATGGGAGCCTTCAGTCAATAGCACACATCCCTCCTTTGAAAAATGGCTGACTGAATGAGCATCCCATCTCAAGAAAGGCAGGGGAGCCATTAGTGAGAGCAAGAAACTCAGCTTTACATCTCATTGGAAAGATGGATTCACTGCCTTCCTCCCAGGCCAGGTGGGTGAGTTAGTTTAGAGTAGAATTTGTCTGCCCTCACTGAAAACTCCAGTTAGGCAATGAATTATTCCAAGTAAATTAAGTGTATCGATCCCCTCCCCTTTCTGACACTTTGCAGATATTGCTATCAAATCATGCTCCATGCAAGTGTCAGTTTATGCCACAGACATCTGAAGAGGGGATCAAATATTCACTTGAGTTTCTCAGCATCTAATAAAATCTCACAGGCATAGCAGGACTTGGGGAGCCCAGACAACACAGCCCTATGATGAGGTGTCTACTGGGGAAACAGAGCGTGTGGCTGATGAAAGCACGGTAATGGGTTGGCACCTCTTCATCAAATAACAACTAGTCAAGGTTATGGTTTTTTACTTAACTTTAGCCAAATTTCATACAAGCAAACATATCAAAACAAAGGCCAGGGGGAAGGAGCATGGATATATATTGTGAATATATCAGAATCCTGGCAAAACAACTGAGTCACATTCCACAGCACTTCCATCAACTCCCCTGATTCAATCTCTTCCAAGCAAAAGACATACTTCATTCCAATGGGACCCAATTATTTGATGTGTATGTATTTCCCTCCTCATTATGGACTGAGTGTTTGTGTTCTCCCCACCCAAAAGAAATCTAATTGAAATTCTAATCTCCAAATGGATGGTGGTAGGACATAGGACCTTACCTATAGGAAGTAAGTAAGTCGTGAGTGTGAAGACCTTCTGAACAGGACTAATGAGAAGATGTCCTTTGTCACATCAGGAAGCAAGGCCACACAGACACCAGCTATACAAGCATTTTGATGTTGGACATGAACATAGGGCTGGTCTCCTGAACTGTGAGAAACATATTTCTGTTGTTTAGGCACTTGTCTACGGCATTCTGTAATAACACCTCAAACTAACTGAGATACCCACCATAATGATCAGACATCCATCCATCTCTAGGTAATAATTTGTTTTCTTTTGGGGGGCACGGTTTCTCTGCATAACCCTAACTGTCCTGGAAGTTGCACTGTAGACCGGGCTGGCCTTGAACTCTGAGATCCACCTGCCTCTGCCTCCCTTCCCAGAGTGCTGGGATTAAAGGCATGAGCCACCACCTGGCTAGGTAATAAACTCTTAATCTTCAAAAATAAAAGCATCTTTTTTTTTCTGCCTTACCTAGTTGAGCTGACTTTTTGACCAAAAACTATCATTTTTAAAACTGTTGAGTATATTCTAAGAATGGATCATCTAAGGATAAAGAGTCTATGGATTCTGGCCCAGATCTAACAAATGTATACAATAAAGTATTGTTTTACCTGTATCAAAAACCTTGAATGCATGGGAGGTTACTTATGGGTGAAAGCATGTGATATCTGAATTGAATTTGCTTAAGAACAATCCAATGGGATGGAGGGAAACAAGGAAGATAGGTAAAACTGGTTTAGATCTAGCTTCATTATTATTGTACCAGGTGATGTACACAGGATTGCTCACAGCAATAGGTCCCTAATGCATCAGAATTATCTGAAAGGATTGTTAAAACACAGATGTCAGGGAGGCTGATTATGGCAGGTTAGGGCAGGGCTTCAGGCTTTATATTGCAACAAGTTCTCCAGGTGTTAGTCAGGGATGTTTGGTCTTGTTTTTGTTTCTGTCCCTGTGACAAACACCTGAGAGCAATAACTAGGCAGGAAAGGTTTATTTGGAGTTACAGTTTCAGGGGTCTTAGTCCATGCTCACCAACTCCATTGTTTCTGAGCTGCAGTGAGGCCTGACAACATGGTGCAAGGGCATTAGCAGAGCGGGGCTGCTCTCTTGGGGCAGCAGGAGGGGGCCAGGATAAGACATGCCCTTTATAGGCATGCCTCCAGTGACCTATTTCCTTGAGCAAAGCTTTGCTTCTTAAAGCCCCTCTCCCAAATGGTACCGCAAACTGGGGACCAGGATAAGAAAACACAAGCCTGAGGGGGAGCATCCGTATTCAAAGCACAACACAGGGATGCAGATGCTGTAGCCCAAGGACTTCATGTTGAGATTCACTGTATTATATTTACCCTCTATTTTTATATGATAAAAAAAGTCAAAATCAAGTGGAGCTGTACTGAGCTGCCATAGAAAAGCAAGATGCAGGGGGAATTGTCTAGTACTACTGCCTACTTCTAATCTCAGCCAGTCAGCAGCTGAAAGGATGAAGAAGAGACACAGACTTCAGGAAAACACTGAACCATCAACTCTATTCAAATTGGTTCTAGTGTAGGGAAAATTAATGTTGGTTTTCCTCATTTACTTTGAACCTATGTCTGCATAATTGTTATAGAGTGTGACAGCTTCTGAGCTGGTTTGGGCATGTGTGGTTAAGCAATATGAATAACCAGAGATTCTAACTCTTTTTATGTGAGTGCTAGAGTTAGGTGGTGATTTATACAGACTGATGGCTTTGCTTCCCACATTTGCCTGAGACTCAGGTTGGGTTCAAAAGTAGTCAGAAATTTTTCTCTCTTACCTTCAGGTGTATCTTGTTCCAGAAGATGAAGGTGGATTTTTCTGGCTCCAGTTGGGTCTAAAGCCACTGGGCGATGAACAAAGAGAATTCCAAAGCACAGGTATCCAATGAGGTGGGTATACAAAAGACACTAGGAGTTTTAACTGAATTTTACTTCCTTTCATACCACCTAGCAAACAATTACCATATGCCAGATGTTAAGTTTTATATACTCTGGGATATGCAAATATATAGCCAAAAGAAATGGTCTTAAGCCTTGAAGATCTCACATCTAGTTTTGAAAATAAATAAATACAATTGTAACATAACAGTTGTGTAACAAGAGATTGTAAGGGCACTAGAGAAACCTAGATGAAGAAATTCTTCATAGCATACATACAAATAACATGTAAACTGAGCAGGCTGTATTTATGTACTTAGTTATATATACATATATGTAGTAACAATGAAAAACAGAGCATGGGTTTGGAAAACAAACAAGAAGGTGTATACAGGAGAGTTTAGAGGGAAGAAAGGAAAGGGAAAATGGTATAATTATATTATAATCTCCATAAAAGGTAGCTTTTACAAAGAAGCTATTCATGTTTGGCCAAGGGGAAGAAGCAAAGAAGCAACCCACACACACACACACAAGTGGCATTTGCTGCAGTTTGGATGAATGTCTCACAATGGCCCATGTGGTAAAGGTTTGGTCTCCAGCACATGGTACTAATGAGAGCTGGTGGAACCTTTGAGTGGTGGGTCACTGAGTCATGGGGGTATGCTTTTATAAGGGACCTGGTCTTTCCTTCTTTCTTTCTCTTTGTTTCCTGGCTCATGAGGTGAGCATTTCTTTGCCATGATGTGCTGCTCACCACTGGTCTAAAACGATGCAACCTTTGATCACAGAGCAGAGCCTCCAAGACTGTGAGCCAGAATAATTCCTTTCTCTTTATAAATTGATGATCCTGGGGCTTTATTACAATAACAGAAAGCTGACTAGTACAGCGTTCCTCCTGATTCTTGAACAAGGAACATCTGCCATTTGTTAGAGGGACAGAATAAAGTGATGGGGAGAGAGCGTCCCAGGAAGAAGAAACAGTACGACTGTACAGTGTGGATGAGTTCATTGCTGACTGGAATCAGTGAAGTGATTTGGTATGATTAAAATTCAGGTCACAAAGGAGAATGATGTTGAGACCAGAAAGGCATGTTGGCTTGACCTGTCCTATACAACATGATATAAAAATATGTGCTTAGTTTTAAGGACACGATGGACAGAATTATCTCCTCTCAAATATTTATGATAATTATTACTGTATTTAGAGATAGAACCTTTGGGTAGCAATAAAGATTAAAAGGAACTATAAGGTACAGGTAACAAAACAGTAGGATTAGTGGCACCATAAGAAGAAAGAATGTCCCAGAGAAAGGCCAAGTGAGAAGTGAGCATGTAACAATAAAAAGGCTAGCTACAGTGCAGGAAAGAGACATTTACCAGAGCCTGACCATGTTGGCGCTTTGATATTGGACTTTCAGCCCTTCAGAACTGTGAGGGAAGAATTTCCTGTTGTTTAAGTCATCAGTCTGAAGAATATTGTTATGGCCTCCTAAGCAGACTATGATGGCTATTTTCTGCATTTTTAAACATGTGGAGATATTACAGAAATGAATTTCAAACAGACTTTTGTGGTAGAACAGCAGGTTAGACAGGGAGGGGGCATGTTTGTCCGGGGACTGCACTACAATGAGATAGACATGAAAGAAGTTGGGCCTTGTGTTGAGGAGTTCGGAATGTTGGAAAAGGATGTTCATTGCTAGCATGTAAACAGTAAAGTGGTGTGTGTTTGTGTGTGTGTGTGTGTGTGTGTGTGTGTGTGTGTGTTCAAAGTTTTATATTTGCATAAACTCATGCAACTTTGCACATTGTAATTTCTATATCTTGTATAAGGAAGTATGTAAATGAATTTCTAAGTGGTCTTATTAAATAAAAACACAGAGCCAAATATAGGAGTGAAAGCCTTAGAGATCAGGGAAACAGGAATAGTGACCAGCTAACCTTACCTCAGCATGCTGCAGCTTCCAAAGCGATTTACTTCCTGTCTACCCACGCCTTTATTGCCTTGCTGTTCTGCCCTCTCATTGGCTCTTAGCCCAGCTACCTCACTTCCTTGTCACCGCCTGTCTGTACAGACCTCCAGGTCTCTATGGTTGGTACTGGGATTAAAGGTGTGTGTCGCCATGCTTGGCTCTGTTCCCTAGTGGGGTCTTGAACATACAGAGACCCTGCCTGATAAGTGATCTGATTGAGGGCCTGTGCTACCACTGCCTGACTTTTTGTTTACTTAAAATGGCTTGCTATTTCCTCTGATCTCCATGCAAACTTTATTAACATACAAATGAAATATCACCACAGAAGTATATCATTTCATTTTACTATGTGAAGAGAAAAGAGGAAAGAGGGAGGAAGGGAGGGAAGGAAGGAAGGAAGGAAGGAAGAAAAAAGTGTGTGTGTGTGTGTGTGTGTGTGTGTGTGTGTGTGTGTGTGTGTGTGAAACAGAAAAGAGAAAGAGATTTGTTATTGTAAGAAAGCTCATGGGAACTTCATGTGAAATGCAGCTATTCCCTTAGCTGCATGAAAGTTGACTAGTTTATAACATAGGCTTGGGGTGGGGGGAGAGCTGAAAATAATAGAGAAAAAAGAATAAATTCAGTGTAATTTCTCTGACTTTGAATACCAAAAATTAGTCATCTAACAGGAATTTCATTTTGTCTTCCAATATTTTCTACATAATTAGCCTGTTCATATACACAAAAAGAGCACACGGCATATTCCAAAATGACACCAGACCTGTTCCAAGTTCTGAATAAGGATGCTGAGGCTTTTCCTCACTGCTGTCCCTGGAGCTTGGATGAAGGTCTTGGCCTGTGTACTCAGCTCGCAATGAGAGAAAGCACGGGCACCACCACCTCCTTTTGTTACATCCTCTATCTTTGCTTCCCTGGAAAGTGTATACTCTTTGGGCCTTTGCGGAAAGAGATAATGCCTCTCCCATGTGAACTGAATACCCAGTGCCCTGAATGCATGAGTGTGTCAAGGCTAAACAGGTCTATTGTTCTTAAACAGTGCCGCGAGAGAATCATATTCTTGTACAGAATGATGCCGAAGAGATAAAAATATCTTTCATTTCTATAGTGCCATGCATCTTAAAGTGTGTTCCACATTCCACAAACTATATATAGGCTCAATTCATTACCCATCCCCATAAAATACAGCCAGAGCGTGGCAGGCACATGCCAGATGTTTGACAATGGTCTAATAACAGAGTGAGGATGAAGTTAAATTGGATTTAGAAAACAGGAAGCAAGATGTGGGCCACTAGGTAAAGCTTTGTTATTCATTCAACAGTACGTTTGGTGTTTCCTGCCTACCAGAATGAGAGCAGAGACACAAGCCACTAGAGTGACACTTTTCCTACATTCATGGCGCAGCCGGGGTATCGGAGAAAATATATTTTGCAGTAAAGTGGGATTCATGTTAAGATCAAATGCAAAGTGCTGTGGTCTTCACAGACTTTAAAGGAACTTTTTTCCCCATCAGCCACACAGATGTCATCATTCTCTTGTGTTAATAAAGGGTTTGCATTCAGCGTAATGATAGGATTTATGGTGAAGAAAAGCTATTCTGGAATCCAGAACCTAGACTTCATGTGAGCGTGGTTAGGGGGAAAATAAGGTGATGGGGGAAACACAAAAAGCAAGTTGTGGGCCCAGGGTAGAAGGAGTAAGAGGCAGGGAGGGAAAGTTGAAAGGCATGAAATCAGAGGGGTTCCAGGAGACTTCACGGTTGCTGCTGATTTCTCAGGGATGAACCCCTGAAAAGAACCTACCTTAATGCTAGCATTGGAGAGACTGCTGTAAATCTCTCTGTGTCAAACACTGTGGCTTCTCAAAAACAGAAGGGTTTTAGGTTTCAGGAGGATCTCAAAGATCTGTGGGCTCAGACAAGTCATTTTATAAATGAAGGAGACATACCCACATTCATCAAATATGTACAGCAGTTAGCAGTGTCCAGGCTAGAGGCCACGCCGGAGGTAGACCATGACCCACCCACCTGGACCTAATCCTGGATGAATCAGGCAGGCAGACACCCTGCGCTCTGGAAGATACTCTACAAAGCTGAACACCTGGTTCCTCAGGCCTGCTCCATTGCAAACAGAGAGACCAACCACAGTGAACAGGGGTTAAGGTCTTATAATCCACCTACATTGATGTGAGCAAAAAATGTGGCTCAGAGAAATGAAAAAGAAATAGGCTAGAAGATTGTCCCTGCCCAGGTCAGATGGCTGCCACCCAGAGAGGGCCTCTGCAAACCATTTGGTTTCTGGGAGTGTATGTAGTTTCCAGCCCTTATTAACATCACTAGGCATGGAGAGTCAGCTTGCTCTGAACTCCCAGTAGGGACCAATTCAAAATGTGTTAACTCTCTAGGCAAGAAGGTTTCCACCAGAACAGGCAGAACGTGTAAAAATCAAAAGGAGGATGTGATTTATAATGTATCTGCACAACTACCACAAAGAACTCATAAGCTGGGAATTCCGTTCCAGTGCTGACTGCCGGCTCATAAAGAAGCCACTCCTTCCCCTTAGGGGGTCCGAAGGGTACACATGGGCATATCAAGACAGTGTGTGCTGTTTGGGAGCCAGAAGGACAGAACAGCAGAGGCTCTGGGCTAGAAGATGCCCTGTCCTGGCATTCTTCAGTTCTGCCGCTTCCTGCAAGGCCTCAGGCAAGTTACCCTGATCCCATCTAGAAAGGATGGTCTGTGATAGAGGACCTTCAGGGCAACTCCTGTCTGATTAAAAAGCCAGTGAGGTTTTCCGTGGATGTGCACCTATGTATCTCTCTCCCCCAGTAAAGGACAAACTTTCCAAGAAGAGGGATTGGTTTACTCTTTCTAAATGTCCTTAAAAACTCCAAACGAGCCTTTGCAGAAAAACCAGGCAATCATAAATGTTATTGATAGTGGACTGAGAGCCACGAAAGTCATTGAAAGGTGAGCACTGGGGCCAGAATAAGCCTGCATCTGTAGGGTGTGCTTGACCGCCAGCCTGCTCAGGACAGTAGTACTCTCCTTTAATTTCTGAAAGAAAGAGAAAAAAAAAAAAAAAAAGCCTGAGGACATGCTCACTGCCGGAGAGCAGGAATTGGAAGCTACCCGGTGGGGCTTGGTCCTTCTGCAACTTCTTGGGCAGCGGGCAGTAATTAGCACAACCAGGGGCTAGATATGATTCTCTGTGGGCACCCAGCTGCGTGGGGGCTCTCTGGGAGATCTCCTCCCGCCTGCTTGCCTTGCAGGAGAGTAAGTGGAGGTGGTGGGGTGGGGTGGGGCTTCAAATGGCAGAGCGCTTGGCCCTAAAGGCCTGGGGAAGGGGTCGGGGTCTAATGAAGTCCCCCTCCCAGTCTATAAGCCTGGAGAAGAAAGGCTGGAGAGGGTGCCACCTGCTGGTGAGGGACCGAGCCTTGCACAGTGGACGCCAAAGAGACCTGGAGTATGCATGTGCATTGAAAGCTGAATTTGGGCAGCTTCCCAAGTTGCTGGTTTTCTGCTGTCTCTTGATAGCTACTTGCTCCTTAGGCTGTGTGCTCTGAGACCCCATCCCCTGCGTGTCACCCCCTCAGATGGTGAGGTTGCCTGCAGGGATGGTGCTCGTTCTTCCTGCCTCCCGTACCCGCACTCGGAGTCTAAGGACTCTCCAAGCTTCTCCATCAGGTGGAGCCGTCCTCTCGCTGCCTGCCTCCCTCCTCCCGTGCAGCGAACTGGGAGCAGGCCATTCTGCATCGCCCGGAGGTTAACCGAGCCCCGGGAGGAGGTGAGGCCGCCAGCCCGCGTGGGCGGAGATGGCGGGGCCGCCGTCGGGGCCGGCGCCAGAGCCCGGCAGCCTGTCGGTCCTGCAGGTACCGCTTGCGTTCTCTCTGCCCCACGTGGTGGCCGCGGAAGATTGCCGTTGGTTTTCCGGCACTCAGGGTTGAAACGCCTCCTGGTCCTTTTAGAGGCAGGCAGCTCATTACTTAATCCAAGCCTTTTTTCTATCTGCGGGAGACCGGAGGCTTCGGGAGGGAGTGAAGGGGGAGAGGGGGGTGCACAGACCCGACCGGCTGGGAAAAGAGGAGGTCCGGAACCAGCTTGGGGATCATGAGGCGGATCTTGGGGACTAGCGCGAAAGCAAAACATGGTCCTCCCAACCTTGGGCTCCCACTCCTCTCTTCCCAAGAATAAGCCTTCCTTGCCAGTGTGGTGTGCATACACTGCTATGTGTGTCTGATGACCGGCCGTGTATTGCACACTTCACCGGCCCCATGACCCTGTTTTTGTAATATTTCCCCCCCGAGGGGTTGAATTGAGCAAACCTGGGCCGCGGGCCATTTAGAAGCTGGCAATGAAAATTAACCAACAGCTGAGAGGATAAATCTTTAGTTAAAATATCAGATGCTGCCTGGGCAGGTACATTCCTTCTACATCCTAACAGCTTCGTTCGCTGCATGGTTTGGCCTTTGAAGCGGGACGCAGACCTTTCATCTCCCCTGGCCCTGAATATTTAGTGGAAACCGACTACTGATGTACAGCACTATACATACCAAGTTTTCACCCTTCATATACTGCTTGGGATTATTATTCATCTTTTGTGTGTTTCTGATTTACCTCTTGTGTTTTATTGCATTATCTCTCGTGCCAAGCTAATGGACCAAGGCCACGCTAATGTTGCTTCTGTGCCTTGCTAATTTAGCTGATGGTGTTGCTCCTGTTATTCAGCATCCTCCCCCCCACCTACCCCCACACGCACACACACATGTGCACACACACACACACCAGCTTTCTTAGAGATTTCCCTTTGATATGTTTAACGACCTCTAAGAGATGTGGTTAAATAAACTATTGTGTCAAGAATGGAAAAGTCAACAAAGCTTACACCTACTAATTTATAGATCTTTGATGTCAACTCCCAGGTGTCGGCCCCTACCAGCACAAACTTTATGCCTGTGACCCCACTTCTTTCTTTGCTGTTCATAAATTTTAAGATACGTGTTTTTGAGTTAACATCCACATGGAAACTCAGAGTTGGAATGTGCCTTGCTGTCAGCAAAGCCCCCCACCCCCACCCCGCACCCCCCATATCTGTAATACAGATGGAAGGGTAAGAGATTCCTAAAAGGACTCCCTAAGGTCCAAGGACTGCAGAAAGTAATGATTGATTTTATAATTGAATGTTGAATGGCACACATTGAGAGAGCATCTTTCATTTTCCTCTTCTCTGCCTTCAGTCCCCCTTCACCCACTCTATATAACACTACATATTTTTATGTGTTGCTTTGTAAGATACTTATGGTCTGTGCCTTGTGTGTACTCCACTTCCACTTCGGATTATAAGCTCCTGGAGGCATGGGCTCTTTTACGTCCCCCCATGGCCTGCTTATTCTAGGCATACCTAAATGTCTATCAAGTAAACAACCCTAGATAAATTCATGTCGATATCCTGGAGGAAATGGAGTTTGAGTTGAGTGTGGGTTTCATGACAGGTAAAAGACTTGCAGGTTCTCAAGAAACGGTTGCCTGTGACCTTGGCCTCTCCTTCGCAATCAGACTCACAGCACCTTTTGGAGAAAAGGCATGCTTAGCGTGATGGAGTGTTCATTAGGGGAGAGGCTCCAAATGCAAAGACGGACTGCTCCCTGTCCTTGTTAGGAAAGGCACAGACTGGGATAATAATAATAAATAGGTATCTGTCACAAACCTGCCTGCGTTTGCTCTTGCTCCTGCATGTTGTTGTCTAGGAGCAATGCAAAGCAAACTAAGATCCAAACACTTAGAGCTTACCAATCCCCCCCACACACACACACACCACTACCGCCACTAAACACACACACACACACACACACACACACACACACACACACACACACACCAGGAAAGTCCCCCAGATGCAAAGCATGCTGATCTCTTCAACTCCCTAGCCTCCTGGCACACACCTTGGCCAAGTCCTTCCTGGGGAAAGACATAGCCCTCCCGGCCTCTCCCTACTCCCATTTAGCCAAGTTGCCAGTCCCTAGAGCAACAGCAAGGCAGGCACATTTTGATGCATGTGCATGAGTCTAATCATTGGTAACTTCACTCCCGTTTAACAACATTACATCGTGTGAACAAAAAGTCACAGCTCTGCTCGGTGCTCACTATGCGTTCTGGTCAATATGGTAACAAAAGCTGAATATCCCCTGTTTAGGGAAAAGAAGGAAAGAACTGGCTTTCTGCAACCCTCTCGTTTTGCAAAGCGTTCCCCTTTGCAAAGTGTTTCCTCTTTAATTATGACCTGTTTCCCCTCCCTCTTCCCCCCGCCCCAGCTTCTGTGAAAGGAGCCCTTCTGTCACTCGTCACTCGCTCGCTCGCTCGCTCTCTGTGGGAGGAGCCCGCCAGAGGAAGCCGTGTGCCTGGGATGCCAAGAGCCAGAGAATGGATCTGCTCCGAGTGGGGACATTGCTGAGGATCTTGGCTTCCCGAGGCGGCTGAGAACAAGCATTTGGTTTCGACTGCCTGCAGATACCCGGAGACACGAGGAGACCGAAGAGGACGGGAGAAGGGACGGACGGACGGACAGATAGATGGTCGGCGCGAACCCGGGAGGACCGGCGGCGGAGGCTGAGCACCGCGAGCCCAGCCGCCGCGCTTGAAGAGAACTAACTGCACGCCCAAGTTGCCCCGCCGGCTGCCCGCGCGCTGAGGAATGAGACCTTTCCAGCTGGATTTGCTCTTCCTCTGCTTCTTCCTCTTCAGTCAAGGTAGGAACAGGGCGCGCCGGAGTTGGAGCAAAGTCGGCGGCGGCGGAGGGCGCGGGAGGCTGAGGACTGGGAGGTGGGCAGGCTCGGGAGCTCACACTGGCTGCGGGTCTCCAAGCCGGCCCAGAGGCAGTCAGTAGCGTCGCTTCTTTGCTTTTGAAAATGCAACAAAATGGTACTGTTGGTTTCCCTACGGAAGGAAGGGGCTGGGAGGACCGAGGAGGCTGCACTTTTCTCCTCTCTCTTGTCCATGTCCAACTCTAACTCTCCGATGCAGATGAGTTCTTTTATGCACCCGGTATGTTAATTAGGTAGTATCCTGTAGCTAGGCCATTCGGAACTTCTAGGAGCCTGCTCGCCTTCACAGCCAGGTTGGAGAAAGGGAGCCTGGCGTAGGTGGAGATTTCAGCTCCAATAGGTCTAACTTGCCCGAGTGTGTTTAAAGCAAATGTGCGAGGTTTGCACAGTTGCAGAAAGGGATGCGATTACGGAACGTACTGGGGCGGGTATTTGCAGTGACTGGGGAAAGAAAGCTTGCAAAGAGTTTCATTGAATGTCACCCGTTTCCCTGAGCAAGGCTGAATTCTGAATCCTACTGAGCACTGGATTCTGTGTAGGAAATGGAATTTCGCCCCTGGTGCTGATTGCTTCCTTTCTGCAGCCTAGCAGGTGGACTCTCCAGAAAGAACTTTGCTACCTCTGGGCTCCTCGGCACTGAGAGTCATGGGGCTGGTCATGGTGGAGGGAGAGAAGAACTGAGTGCCTGCTTAGCTAAAGGCATCAACAGTCACCTGTGGAATTGAGACGGAAGGGGCCAAGTAAACCGGTTCCTTCCCACTCTTTTGGAATGCCAGTGCCGCCTCTGCCATCTGAGGCAGCATTTGTGCCAGCCAGAGAGGGACAGGACTCTCAGAAAAATCCACAACAGAGAACGTCCATCTGTTGATTAAATGAAGGGTAAAAGTTTTCGAGAAAGCAGAACATCACCATGGGTGGCTGCCTTTGCAAGCAAACAGCATGTATGTATTCCTTGCTTCTCTCATCAGGAGAAGCCAAATATAAGTCAAACCAGGCTTCCTTCTCTCTTTCCCTGATCCCTGTTGTCACTGTAGATTTCCCCTTTTTCCATGCAGGTCAAACTTGGCGGTCATCCTTTGTGATTTAACTCGAGGGACCCCTCCCCCTAGAAGTATGTGTAAGGCATTTCCCCCTAAAAGTATGTGTAAAGCATTGTCTTTGCAGATTTATCATGAGTTTATGCTCACATTCGCATGGTTGTGTGCATCTCCCCAGGACTCCCTATAGTAGCATGAAGATAAATAATAGCCTTTCCACAAGTTTTCAGGCTGGATGAATAAGAGCCATCCCAGCATCCTGATATATTCTCGTTATAGCGCCACTGGGATGTCTGCATGCTTGCATATGAACACTCCACACACATACACACGCACACCGACTCCCATTCTCCTTTGCCTCTTCACTTGGGAAGTTTCCTGTAGAATTCTTGGGAAGAGAAGGGACCTTACACCATGTGCGTGCGCGTGTGAGCACACACACACACACACACACACACACACACAACTGCATGGAACTCAGGCAAGTTTTTGTCAGTCTTTCGTATTTTTAGAAGCTTGATCAGTACTTCCTCAGATTGGCATAAGAAGCCTATGGTGTCTAAGTGCTTCCCTGCCTGTCTGAATCATTACAGAACGTATTTTCTACTGTGCTTATTCCTTTCTCAGGACCAAGCTATTTCTTGACTGCCTCATATGAATCTTTAAATATTTACCTACTGAGGGTAAATGCTTTGTTTTGTCCATTCTTAGCCCTGAGGGCAGTAGAAAGAAACCACAGCCCCATGCAATTTGTATCATCTCCTTATTCTTGGTCTTCTGAGCTTGCCTTGCAATGCCCAACAGTGAGGGTGTAGTCCACAGAATTCCAAAGCACCCTCAAGAAGATCCTCAGAAATAAAGTGGACCTAGGCAATCCGAGTATCCTCCTGCTCTGAACACTAGGAATCATGGATATAGGAGCATCACCATAGCAGTTAAGAGGGAAGATGTTTGATTGGTTCATTGTAATGTGATATCAAGATCTTTTGACTTGATTCCAGAACATTTAAATCTTCTTTCATATTACATTTGTCTGTTTATTTGTGTGTGCCTGCTCTTGGGCAGGGGGATACAGCGGTGTATGTGCAGAGGTCAGAGGACGACTTGCCGAGCTGGTTCTCTCTTTCCACCATGTAGATCCTGGGGGTGAAACTGAGTTCATCACGCTTGGTGGCAAGCATGTTTACCTACTGAGCCATCTCTCTGGCCCTAATGGACTTTTCAAAAATATGAGCGTTGTTTGGAGTATTGTAAATTCCCCCAGAAGATCCTGTTTGACTCTGAATATATATATATATATATATATATATATATATATATTCAGACACACTGCACCTACTGTCATCCTGGTCAAATTATGAAATAGAGCAGTTCTACTTCCAACAGGACACAGAAGGATTGGCCCATGAGGTTCTAGATGGCTCCTGCTGTGATTTCCTAACCCAGGAGTGAGGTTGCAACCACCATTGGCACCCACAGACACGCAGAGAACAACTTTCCTGGACACTGCCTCCTACACTCTGAGCCTTCTAGATGCTTTCCCGCAGAAGTGCATAAAGGGTCAGGACTTCGCTCAGAGAGAACAAGGAGTCAGGGGTCTCCTTATCTGGCATGCTGACTACATAGCCATCTGCTACCCAGCACTTCTCCCAGTGGGAACCCATGTGGTCTTCTTGGAGTTCTGGGGATGCAGTTCTCACACTCTTGTTCCCAGGATCCAGAGCACGCCCCAATGTTGTGAGACTTTCTTTAGCATGTGGGTAAATTCCTAAAGTACATCTCAACCATCATTTCCCTCCTCATTTGTTAACTATCATGATCTCACCTTTACTGTGTTCCACAACCCCTGAGAGAGGGTGGAAACTAACATTTAGTTAATGTCAGTAATGTTCTTCCTCTTTCTCTTAAAGTTTGGGCTTCTTATGTAGATTGGTGCCATGTATTTCTTTCCTAAGGTGGCAGTAGAAAGGGACAGTCCTCTGTTCCCGCTCTGCCAGCATATGCTGTTGGTGGGTTTCTCTCCCGCTGTAGATGTCCCCCCCACCCTCAGCTGTCAGGATGGTCTTGCTTTGTATAGAGAAGAATAATGTCACAGCGCAATTTACCTCCTGCAGAGAAACGGTATGTTCTGCCTCTGGGTGAAGAAGAATCGATTCCCTTGTCATCCATAAACTTAGAACTTGCTACATTTTTCCCCGTTATCCTTTCAGTTCACCACAACTATTTCCTTCTATGCCCTCCTTCATCTTCCAGCCTCATTCCATCTACCCTGCACACGCACATCTTAGGGAACTTTGAAGGAATAGGGTCTCAGCAGGACTGAGACTCCCTGCTTCTCTTGCTTCTTAAGTTCTCAGTCAGTTTGGGCAACATGCCGTGGGAGAGACCCGGTGGCTTCCACTGCACATGCTCTAGGAATGTTTTCCCCCCATGCAATGGCATTCCCAGAGTGTCCTGCCCTGCGCAGTGATGGGGTGTCCGCAGGATTCCAACTCTGCCCGACCCAGAGGTGTGTTGGCCTTTGCCTGTGCTCCTTGATGTTCTGAACACTTAGAGTAAAAAGAAAACTCACACTTTACCTGTGAGTGGCGTCCCCCAGCTGAAGACCAATCTAGGATCCATCTCCTTAAAAGACCTTGCTCTCTTGGTTGTCTGGACACATCAGAAGAAGAACCAGGTAGCCATTGGATGGCAGAGTTGCAAGACAACCTGAATCTCCAAGGAAACAGAAGAGCTGCAAACAGAGGGTGAACAGAGTGGGTGGGGAGAACTGGCCATGGTGTAGGAGCCATGGGGGTGACAGGAAGCATGGAGGAGAGGGGCCACTGCAAGAAGCTTTGCCAAGAGCTCTCTTGGGGAAGGGAGAGAAGAGGAGGAGCTTGGGTTAAAAGCACTAACATGTCAGAGGGCCCCTTCCCCCAAAAATAAAGGTGGGGGAGAGGGTTCAGGCAGAAGAGGATCAAAAAAAGAAAATGGGAGTGAACAAACACTCAGGAGTACTTGTCCTCACCCAGAAATGCCATAGTACGATGAGGCAAGTGATGAGTATGAGCCTCCACCCCTGCTGCTGGCACCCCAGCAGCATGGCATTCAGGGGAAGAAGAATCACTTCTTATATCTTGGAAAGTCAGAGCACCACTGCCAAGGATGTGGGACCTCTCCTTTGGCAAACCTTTGGGGTGGGGGAATGGGGCATGCCTGTAGGGGGTGTGGATGGCTTCAGTGGCTGCTGCCCAACAGGGAGCCCTCAGAGCTATTGAGGATGAAAAAGAAGCTCCCCGGGGGCACGAGGGTGTGGGTGGGGTCGGCATCGGAGCATGGCACTGAGAGGATGCCATGGGTACAGGAAGGAAGATCTGGCTCAGAATAGCAGCAGTGAGCTAGGCATGGTACCAAGGAGCAGCCCTGCCTGGTGTGTGTGCCTCTGTTGGTAGACGCCAAGGCCAGCAGGAGATGGGGTGGAGCCAGGGATTAGGCCTGAAGATGCAATTTTTCATTTTTGTTTAGCCCAGTGGGGGTGACTTAGGCAGTATTATACTGCAGACCCAAAAAAAGCACATGAATAATCCAGAGTGAATTCAAGAGATTTCAATAGCAAAATAATAACAATACTAATGATACCTTTGATTTGTGGAGTACTTTTCTTCCAAGGAGATAAAAAAGATAAACTGTTTTGGAAACAGGAACGAGAAAAATAAAATTGCCTTTGATGGAGGAGTGGAGCGAAAGGCCAAGAACACTTTTTTTTTTTTTAGGGTCTTAACGGAGATGGGGATGGTGGGAAGAGTGAGGTGGACAGGACGCACATGATCTCAGTCCTTACACTTAGAAGATGTTGAGATGGTTTCCCGGTGGAAAAACAGTTCCGATATCTTTAAAGTGAGGGGCATACAAGAGACAGAGAGGCCCTGAAGGTGACCTGTGCCCGTTCCTAGCCATGTTATAACCCTACAGAAGAGGAGGTGGGTGAGATCATGAACACGCCTTGATCCATGCTTGATTCGCCATGGCAGCAATCATCACTTCCACGGTGGTTCTCGCAGCCCTGGGAGCTCCAGTTTTCCCTTAAAGCCAATGAATATCCCAGAATCCTTAGAGCCCTAGGGTGCGCCTGGGGCTGCTTTGCCGGGGGCTGTCCACTCCGTGGAGTTGAGAGAGCCATCACTTCTGTCTACAAGCCAGGGGGAGCAAAGTACCAGCCAGTGCCCCGTGCCTGTGTTATCACCTGCCTGGCAAATAGAGGAGGACTGTATTTCCAGTGAAAGGACTGAAGTGAGAGCCGACGTCACATAGAACTGTTCCATATGCCATTGTGGGGCATTTTCTTTTCCTGAGGGGAAATCAGAATTTACCCAGTTAGGTATGCACATCCAATGAGACTGTACTTACCTTCTAGATCATTAAATTGCTTCTCTCCCAGGCACATAAGGGATAATGTGCCCCGCTTTCTGCCAGAGTTTCAGTATTAAGCATGACGGAGCTTTGACCCCACCCCACCCCCAACCCCACTCTGTGCTGTAGAGTGAAAGGTCACAGGAAAGCTTAGTGAAGATACCAGTTTTCATTCACTTTCTGCTCTCCAGAGCCTAGCATCAAGCACCATGCTTATCCTTGCCCCCTTCTCCTCTCCCAGAGGTTTAAAAAAAAAAAAATGAGTATTCTGGCTGTATACTTCCAGAAGTCAGTAAATGTCAATATTGGATAAGTGTTTCCTTTATATCATGGCAATTTAGCATAAGCTGCTTGGAAACAAATATCTTCCGTAAGCATACAGTGTTTCAGTGAGTACACAGTCAACACCACTATGAGGATTAAATAAATGTCAGCATTCTCTGGGTACACTTGGTGACAAGCTTAGGCCCTTGTAGAGTGGCCAGTATGGGTGGATCTTGTGCCTCACATAGTTCTTTTGTTGGGGCCCATGTGGGCTGTGCCGAGTGGGAGGTAGACAATCATCTAAGTCCTTCCTGGGAAGACCGGCTAAGACTGTGGCCATGCAGACACTTCCTACATACCCTGAGAGGTTTCTCCTGGCAACCTAGAAGCCTTTCCATCCCCCTACACGCCCCCAACACACATGTACACACAAACATGCCTATGTCTCTAATGGCAAGGTCAAGCAAATTTGCCTAATTCTGGCTTTTGAACGGTTGAAACTAAAACCACCAGAGTGTGCATGAGTCTGTCTTAGCCACATCAGGCTGAATAGTCGAGGTGGTCCGCCCCCTTAAGGAAAAGCACTGGACAGCTGTTGCCAAGTGCAGGTTCTTCCCAGCTGATGCTGGCATGATGGCAATTAAAAGTAAGAGGCTAGCCTTACAGTGAAAATAAGCACACATGGCTTCCACCCTCCACATCCCCCCCACCCAGGAGCTCCATAGAGTTTGATGTCTCAGTGGGCAAAGTTGATTTCTCTTTATTTTGTGAGTAAATAGTATTTTGTGACATGGAACTCATCTATTTGGCCACTCGGATAGTACTTGTTGCAGGCCTACTGTGTGGTGGGTATGGTGTCAGAGGTTACTATGGAGATAGGTGAAGCCATATTTCTGGACAGGAAGCCAACACTTCCACAAAGGTGCTCAGAATGGTGCTCAAAAAACAGCAGGGACATCTCAGGGCTTCAGAAAAGGGTGTCCAGAGGGGATGCCATGTTTATTTGCTCTTTAAGGATGTGTAGGAGTGCTCCGGATAAAATGTGAAGCAAGTGGTCCAGGCTGTACCTGGGAGTGTGCACAGACAAGAAGCTGTATAGACTAGAATGTGACATTCTCAGCAGCAGCAGGGGCTAGAATGGGTGTGTTTGAAGTGTGAGAGGAACCTTGGGAAGGGCAAAGCTGGCTGGCTCATAGTTGTGAATAACATGATAACTCTTTTTAAGGGTAGATTGATAGAAGGAAGTCAGCATCTTAAAAAGATGGTTAGTAGCTTAGGGTCTATAGTCTTCTCCAAATCAGTGCTTTGGGGATTCACTTGTTATTCTTGGTATTCCCTATGCTTCACATGAGGCTGAAAGCTTGTAGAACTGAGTGGAGTACACTTACCTCTTTATAGCTCCTCTTCCTTTATGGCTGGTATGTTCAGGTATGGAAAAGTGGGCAACAGAGTAACAATGAGAAACCTAATTAACTGTTGGTCACACACACACACACACACACACACACACACACACACACACACACACACACTGCAAGAGAAGTCAGAGAAGGGATGTTGAAGAGAACTCAAAACCCCGGAGGCATGGAATGCTAAGGACACCTGGGTCGTGGGTGATTGGATGGCATGAGGAATGAATGGTAGCTGACTCTTTCTGAAGCCACCTGAAGGCTACAGGGTCAGAGGGATAACCATACTGAGAAGAAGAGTCAACCAGAAAGGGGGTGGGGAGCAAGATGCCTGGGGACATTTTTCTGGCAAAGCCTTTCTTGTTCTCCAGAGGAAGTAAACTGTACTGGTTTTGGAGAAAATGAGGTTACAAGTTAGATGACTCTACTGAGACGTTAGAAATGCCTCACAAGTCTCTCCTGCCAAGGAACCTTGCATTCAGGAGTAGAGAATAGCATCAGATTTATCTGTGTCTTCTGGGGCCTGTTCTCTTCAGCAACTGATGGCAGCTGGCAGGAAGCTCAATGGAGGACAAAGCCCTCACATGTCCTACAAGAAGTAGTCAGTGACATTTGCTAAGCAGTAGATATCTGAGTGTCCTGCCTGAGGCTGGCCTTTTGAGCAAGACTCTGCTGCAAGTGTTCTCAGAAAGAATTCAGGTCATCAGTAATGTAGGCGCCAACTTATAAGAAAGGGGATGAGAATGGACAAGGTGACAAGTCAAGGCATCCAACTCTACAGTTTCCAAGATCCTCTCAGCAACAACTGGTTGTTTTGGATAGTGCTTCTGGTAGGTAGATCATGCGCTCTAGATCTCTTGGGTACCCAGCAGATTCCTTTGGCCATTGTTGATTAACAGTAGTAGCAATAACTGTTTTCATCATGACAACTATGATAATTAGCATCTATGTAAATCTTCAGAAATTGCAAAGCACAATTTGCACAAACAATACCTCATTTTATCACAATACCGATGCAGGCAGGTTAGATACTCTCAGATTCCCAGAGAGGTGATGTCTGACCAAAGTTCTTTCCAAACCGGTTCACTGTTTTGTGTGGGTTGACGCTTCTCAGAGAAGCTGGTGGCTTCCTGCTGCTTTAGGTCACCCACATAAACTATGCCTGAAAATATCAGTCGCTGGAATGGAAGAAAAAGCATGTTCTCAACCCCCCCCCACCCCAACCACTACCCCTCTTGGCACTGGAGATAGAATCCAGAGCCCCACCACACAAATGCTATGCAACTAAGCTCCATCCCCTGCTTGTCCACATAATTCATGCTAATCACCCATGTCCAAGCATAAAAAAAGGATTTTAGCCGTTCCTTATGAAGACCAGGGAGCTGAGGCCCAGAGCTGACCTTCAGAAAGGTGACCCAGTCCTGTAGTTCTATCTCTTTATGATTCCAGACGCTTGCTGAGTTGGTCTGTCATACTTCTGAAATTCACCTTTTACCCAGAAGGCCACTGGGGCCTGGGAAGGGGCAGGACTGAAAAGGAATCAAGAAGTTAAGTGTGTAACTCCGTTTGTCTCTGCCCCATCCCCATCCCCACCTTTACATAGCCCTAAATCAAGGAACTGAGGAATTTTTTCAGAATCGGTTGGTTAGCATGCCTGACCTTTTATCAATTTGGGGTCTAGCACACTGTGGGGTACCTAGAAGTCTCTGAACAAATGCAAAACTCTCAGCTGAAATATAAAGACTAATGAAAAGGGGGGTAAAACAGAAGCTGGGGTGTCAGTGCACATAAAGATGTTGAGGCACCCAGGCTGTAGTCACGGGGAAGCTTAACGTTTGGTTAAAGCTGTTCTTCCTTGGATGCTCACCGGGTCACCAGGGACACTGCCAAGAGAAACATCCCCTGGCAAGCTCCTGAGCTTCGGCAAGAAACCATTGTGCCCTTCTGCGCTTCAGTGCGTGTCGGTGCCCATTTCTGTCAGTCACCTGCAAATGTCACAGGTGACTCCACTCTGGTGCAGTGTGACAGTCCACCTGTCACCCTTGGCAATGCTGGGAGCTATGACAGCTTCGGAGTCACACTGGGGTTTAGCTGGCTCTTTGGGCAAGCAAGCATTCGGGGGACAGAAAGTTAAGTTTGCAGCGGAGTGCTATACAAGAAGATTCCCATCTTCTGCTGCCTTGCTGCCCTGATGATCGAGGAGAAACCACCACTTAATCCCCACCGGTGGGTCTGTTCCCTATATTGTGGGACTTGCGTTATTTCCGTGCCTCAGTTGTAGATGCAGGAGTCCACTCCGTGTTTTCGTTGAACTGCAACTCTTCAGAAAGCCGGCTTCTGGAGCCATTTTCTGACACGGGGTGCTGAGCATGTGTGAGGGGCAACTGTGGAGACCCGTAGTTGGCAAAATGTTTGGGGAATCAGATGGACGTCGAAGATTGCAGTCCCGAAGTCA
Organism: Peromyscus aztecus; assembly: GCA_902168405.1. Classification (NCBI taxonomy): domain Eukaryota; kingdom Metazoa; phylum Chordata; class Mammalia; order Rodentia; family Cricetidae; genus Peromyscus; species Peromyscus aztecus. Next base: position 19,927 of record CABHPQ010161708.1, on the reverse strand, counting down.
GCCTGATGGTGGCAGCAGCCGCGCTTGCAAAGCCCAGGAGTGAGCCCAGAGCAGACCGCAGAGGGATGCCCAGTGGTTTTCAGCACAGCAGGGTGGCCTGAAGCTGGGACCTGGAAGCCTAGCAGGAGGCAAGGAGTTCGGACAAAGGAGGAGGGGGATGAGACAACGTTTCCAATAGCCTTTTCTCCCTTCCAGGAAGAGGCTGGGCTCTGCTTTCCGGAGCCCACTGAGTTGTGAAGGTAGAATGTTCAGAGGAATGCCTACACAGGGAGACTAGAGCTAGGTGGGTTCAATTAATAATAATCAAAGGGGTTTAGAAGAGCAGCACAAAGGGGAGTGAGCAATCTCAGTTCACCAGCATTTCCCTGCAGTGAGGGCTGATGCTTCTCCTGAATGTACTGAAGTCCTCTCCAAGAGGGGCTGGCCACAGAAGCTCTGCCTTCCCCTAGCCAGCACACTCCCCAATCCGGTCAGTCCTGTACCCTCCCTTCCCCAGGGTGCCAACTGCTTCACATCCAATAGTCAGTGCTGATGCACTATTCCCATGCTGCAAGGAGGCATCCTTATCCCCGTGTCCTGAGCAGACTGTTGAGGTGAATTCTGTTTTCACCTCTGGGAAGAGATACTAAATTCTAATGGCACTGTTAGAGGAAACTTGCCACCAACAGCAGGTGTTTAACAGGGGGTCCTTCCAGGCAAGGAAACAAGATATCAGTGCCAGGTGTGCTCTGTGCTCTGCAGAATGGATGGTGAGGGAGTGTTGATGGCCCCATGAACCCCTTGACATTGTTCTTTCTATTAATCTCCAATGTGTCAACTTGCCCCTCAGAGTTATGACATGTATCTTATCCCCTCAGAGTCGGTCCATGCAACATCAACTGAAGTTGTGGAGGTGGGATGAAGGAAGGAAGGGTCCCCTGTTAGGGACACACCACAATCTTGCCTGGACTGTGTGGCCCAAGTTGCTATAGCATTGGCCACTGGTGTTGCCCAAAGTCATCAGACGTTATATGACCATTCTGTAAATTTAGTCTGTCAGTGGATTTCTATGGCATTTGCCTAAACCCAAGCCTTACCCCTCAACTGGCTCGCCATCATAGTCCCTTGCTGGTTTTGCTGGAATAAGGTGAGCGGCTGCCTGCTCAATGTGTCTTCACAACCACTGTTTCCAGGGATAAGAGGCAGTAGAGTTAGGGGGAAGGTATTTAGTCTTTGGTGAACTGGGAAATCTACTGGTGAATGGCAGAGCAGCTCTAAACATCTCATGTCAGAGCAAAAAGAGCTGTACAGAGAAGTTTCAAAGCCTTACTCCAGAACACAGAACCTTCTAACCATATCACATAGTTTGAGACCCTGATAAAAATATTAGGGAACCCCTCCTAAATTAAGCCTTGCTGTACCAATAAGGCACATGACTTTAGCCCTGCTGTCTTCCTAGGCCCCTGTTTGGTCACCTACCACTCTTTTCACAAGCAAGGTCTCTACCAGTGCCTTAGATTTCGCCCTAGAAAGATGGACTGGGAAGAGAAGAGCAGTGGGAAAACCAGCCAGACTAGTAATGGCCTCGGGATGCTGCTGTCCAGGGTTTTGTGGAGCCCTGGGACCTGTAACTACTGAATCAACTGGGCCAGCCAGCTGTGCAAAGGTGTCCTTGAGTGTGGGGACAGGTCCTTTGTCGAGCCTTGCACACATCCTCTTCTTAGCCCCATAGAATGAAGCAGGGATGACGAGACCCGTTTGCCAATAAGAACAACTGAGGCTTTGCCTGAAGGTCACACGACTGGCAAGGGACAGGATGGCAAACTGGCAACGAAGTTCCTGTGTGCAGGACCCCAAGAGCCCTTTCTGCCAGGCTGTTGGGAAGAATACCAGTCACGGTGGTGCCTGAGCAGCTGTGTGGGTGTTGGTGAGCCAGAAAGACTAGTGGGGCCCGTGAGTCCCCTTTGTAACTTCCGCACGGGGTGGAAAAGCTGAGGAAGTAGAAGGAAACCTCTTCCCCAACCCAAAGGCTGAAGACGATCTGAGGAGCTTCCCACATGGCTCTTCCCCTCCACCACGTAGCTCCTGCTTAGCTTAATGTTTGGAAAGCCTAACTCTTACTTCTTAGCAAGAATCTATCCCACCTAGCTCTCTCTCAGTAGATTTTAAGAAATTAAGTCCCATTTGGCTCAAGAAGAAGTTAGACTCCTGTTAGCCATGGGTCGTGAGAATGGAACTATTCTATATAAAAAGGCATTTCAGGACATCAAAACACTCCTCTTTTTTCTTTTCTCTCTCTCTCTCTCTCTCTCTCTCTCTCTCTCTCTCTCTCTCTCTCTCTCATCAAGTCTGGAATAGTAAAAATGTCAGGAGACTACATGGTTCTGAAATGATTAATAATGGTCATTAAGAAGAAATAAAAAAGAGTCTTGGAACGCAGGAGAGCCTGAATGTCGTTCAGCTTCCGATTCTCCTCGCTTTGGCTTCAGTAGACAGCTTACCTGGTATCAGAAATCACTTTGGAAGGTGGCACGTTTCTGCCTAGGCCATGCTTAAAATCTTAGTATTGGCTTAAGATAGACACTTGTGATAAACTAGCAAAACTTGAAAGTTTAAAAGCACCTGGAAGATAGAATCAGAGGCACACAGAGGAAGAATGCATGGCAGATAGATGTTGGCATGGAAGACATCAAATTCTGTCTGCTTATCCCACAGCCAGAGCCCTTCCCTGGACCACACGGATCATATCAGGGCTTTGCTGTCAGCTGACGGCTGCCAGGGCTCCAAATCCACACGGATGCCCCTTCTCCAGGCTCAGGTTTTGCTTTGCATTTTCTCTTCACCAAACTGGGGCAGTGGAATGCACAGATAGAAACCCATGCCATTATAAGCAAAAATAACTGTTAGAGCTGGTCAGAATCAAATACCATTCAGAAACCTTTATTACTTCCCTCTCCTGGTCTCCTGCTAAAATAATATGAAACCTGCGTTTCTTTCTCATAATCAGAAGACATTCTAAGATGAATACAGCAAATTCATGCCAAGGAAAATGTTTAAAATTTTTGTACTGCTATTTATTTATGTTTCAGTTAGATTATCCCTTTCTCTCCTGCTGTTGACTTTGAGCTGATATGAAATCTATTAGCTTTGCTCATTCACAATTGCAGAGAAAAAGGGAATTGGGGAGGGAGTTGGCCACATATTCCTCTGTTTATAGATATCCCTCTGTATATAGATAGCTAGGAACTTTGTCATATTATCAGGAGACTATTAAGGCCTTCTTAGGGCTCCCAGCTTCTCTAACATAGTGCATTTCAACATGTAGTCTGCAGGTCAGCTAGTCCACCAGTAGCAACATCCCATGGGTAGAAGAAAGAGTTCTTAGGCCTCAGACCTTCTAAATCAGAGACTCTGGGGCTTATCCTAGCAGGCTAGGTCTTAACAACGTGCACACACACACATACACACACACACACACACACACACACACACACACACACACACACACACAGCTGATCTGGATACACTTGAGGATGCTTCCCCTATTGCTCTGAATCTGGCTTCTGTACCTTCTTCCCTTCACATGAACACTGCTGACATTGAGCCCACAGAGGTTTGAGAGATGTTTCCAACCAGAGGACTTAAGGTGACTCAAGGGAGCGACCGCTAATGGTTCTCATATTACATTACCCTCGGGTGATTTGCAGCTGGAGAGAATGGAACCAAGAATTACACTCAGTCTTGAGTCTCGGAAACCCAAACTCACAATGAGATCAAGCCCAGAGGACTGGGGACATGGCACTGACGCCAGGCTGTCATTAGCTTTGCTGCCTTCCTTACGACTTAGAAGAACGAAGAGCCCTTCCTCACAGTGTGACTTTCAGCCCTGCCCGACCTCCGCAGAAGCAGGGAAGCTGTGCGATGATCTATGCTGACAGGGAAGAATGCAGCGAAGAGCAGGCATAGATTTTCTTCACCTGCACTTTAGAATGTTTATTTTAAACTCAGCACTGTACACTAGAGATGCCCAGGTCCATAAAGGGAGATTTTCTGCTTTGTATGGTGAAGAGATTCAGAATGTCTATCATAATCCACGAGAGTTCTTGTTCTATTTTTTAGAAAAAAAAATCTTCAAGGTCAATACCACCATAGACATTGATATTCATTTCATTGTGAACTGGGATCTGCTAGCTGCTTACTGTCATTTTATTTTTCAATTCATAAAAAAAAGATGTTCTCATCACTAGGCCTCTGGGCCTCTTTCTTCAATCCAAATCACCAAAGGGAAGCCACATGCCTGAGCTGCTGAATCCAGCAGCCACTAGGAGGGTGAGGGGAGCCAGTGGCGCTCCAAGGCACTCTTATCCCACACTGCAGTGTGGATTTTGACTGCCTCGCAAAGACTCATGCATTAAAGTCAGAGTCTCCAGGGCACTGCTACAGGGTGCTAGGGTGACCTTTAAGAATTGTCTAGTAGGAGGCTTTTGGGTCTCTTGGGGATGTGTCTTGAAAGGAGATCACAGGATGACGGCCGCTCTCTGCTCTCTTTTACTTCCTAGTGTGGAGGTGAGTGGATTTGTTCTACCGTCAATCCCCCGTCATGATGTGCTGCCTTGCTCCAGACCCCAAAACAAAGGGTTTGCTCAGTCATGGAAGGACCCCCCCCCCACACAGAAAACAAACCTGTGAACTGAAATCCTTTCCCATTATAAATTAATTATTTCAAGTACTTGTCACAGTGACTGAAAGCTGAGAAAACCATTCTGGGAAGGCTGAGAGAGACTGGTAAACAGGAGAAAGAGTGAGCAGGCACACGTGAGAGACAGTTTGACCTCCATATCTTAAGACCATAGTGTTAAAAAAATTACAATATCAATTCTCCCGATCCATGAGGGACCATGAGGTACTCCTTATACTCAAAGAAGTTTGGAAGGTCCCATAGTCAGGTGTGGAAACATAGAGACACACAAGGGGTGTGGCTTCTGCGCAGACGCATGGTGTCCCTTGGCTAGCACCCCAACACCTTTTGGGGGCAAAGTCATTCAGGATGGAGTTTTGGACTCACAGAGTTTATCAGAATTAAGCTGGAATTACCTAACTCCCCTCCCCCATTCCCCCACATTTCTCCAGTACAGCCACTCAGAGCTACTGAAGTGCTGTTGCTCCCTAATTCCTCTCCTCTGTAGCGCCCCCTCCTCCAGGGAGCTCTGGCTAACTCCTGCCCTAAGCACGCAGCTCCCTCCACCAGGATGGACGTTTCCTACACCTTGTTCCCCATAAGTTCAAGTAAGTGTCTTCCTCCCTCCCATCACCCTCTAAGGGAACTTGTCACCTCATGTGACAAGTGAATTATTTCCTTCCTGACTTCCCTTCTGGAGCCCTCAGAAGAGAAGGCCAATCTTCTAGATTTTCGTGGGCTATGCCTTTGTTGGACTAGGATGCATAGTAGGCACTCAGCCAATATTTCCTAGGCAGAAAATGAACCTCGCATACCACATGTCCATCACTACAGATAATGCCTACCCTCCATGCCATATTTCATTTACCAGTCCATGGAAGTGCCTTGATGGAATCCCTGTCCCATTCATCACTGATATCGCCTTGTGTACCTGGAATACCTGTTGAACACCAAGTACTCCTTGGGGATGAGTGGTAATACTCTAATTCCTTCTTGCATTCATACGGTATATACTGTCTCTAGAACATGTACACACTGATTGTGTTCTTTGTCCCAAAATCAACGTTCATTCTTGCTCTAAGAGGTAAGGAAAATGAGCCTAAGTTATTCTGTGGCCTCTCTGAGGCCACACAAGGTAATAAGTGTGACAGTTTCCATAAAAATCTAGGGGCTCTAAACCTGAGTCCCATGCATGGTCCTCCAGCACACTTCCTCTAGGTCTCCTCTCTGGGTTCCCTCACGTAGGATGGTGTACTCAAAGGTGCTTGGGGAACTAGGAAACCAGGGCATTTCCTGTGTCATTACATAGAAGTGATGGACTGAGTTTCTCACTGTGAGCAGAAAGGAAATTGGAGCCTAAGTCCCATCAAGATTCTTGGTAACAGTATTCATTGTTGATGTCCATCAGGCACAAGGGTCCATGCATACTGTAGGCTGTGGAGAACCATTCTTGACTATAGCTGGGTGTTAGAAATGAGGCAAAATACAGAGAATACTGTAGGCCATTGTCTTAGGGTTTATATTGCTCTGAAGAGATACCATGACCGTGACAGCTCTTATAAAGGAAAAACATTTAATTGGAGTGGCTTACATTTTCAGAGATTCAATCCATTATTATCATGGCAGGGAGCATACTACATCCAAGTAGACATGGTGCTGGCTACATCTTGATCAGAAGGCAACAGGAAGTGGATTGAGTGTCACCCTGAGTGAACCTTGAGCAAAAGAGACCTCAAAACCCATCCCCACAGTGGCACACTTCCTCCAACAAAGCGACACCTACTTCAACAAGGCCACACCTCCTAGTAGTGCCACTCCCTTTGGGGGCCATTTTCATTCAAATCACCACATCCATTGTATAAAAAATTAACACCAATATCAAGCAAGAAGTGCCAGGAAACTGCTCCCAGGGCAGGCTTTCAGTGAGCATCAGGCCATGGCTCTCTCTGTCATACACAGTTTCTATGTAGTGTCAGTCTGTCAACTGGCAAAAAACTTCCTGAAGTTCTAATGCTCCCAGTTCAAAACCCCATTCTCCAAGCATGTAATGCTGGCTCTGCACCAATGGCCAGGAGGACTCTGGGTCTGACTCTCCTAAGTAAATAGAATCAGTGCTTCTCTCTTGCCTGCCTCAAATAGTTTTTGTGGCTCTCAGAAAATACTTTGGGGGTGGTGATTTGACACCTTGTGAAGTGCTCTCATCAGAAGAGAAGTGTTTGGTACCCTCTCTTTCCAGATGTTAAGTTGAGCTAGAGCCTAAGATCAGCATCGACCTATTCAGAGTATTAGCCTCTTTCGAGGCTAGATTCTGTGTGGCTTTAGGGAAGCAGGGGCCTTAAGGGAAAGGCAAGGAGGTTTGTCAAAGCCAACTTCCTAATGATCTAAAGGCATCCATTGTCTGGAAAGAATTAAATGATTTCCCGTGCTTCTGAAACAGCAACAGTAGCTCATGATCTCCAGGGAAAGTGAGAAAAAGTTACTCATAATATTTGCCGAATACCCCACTTGAGAAGAGGAAGCCCAGCTGAGAAAAGACGTACAGTAGTGGTTTCAGTTTCCTTTCATTCCCTGCCTTAGCAAGTCTTTGAAAAGTTCCTGGCTTAAGAAGACACAAATTATTATCTGACATTTCCGGAGGAGAGCAGTCTAGCCTGTGGGGCTAGAGTCCAGGTGTCGGCAGGGCTCCTTCTGGGTGCTGCAGGGAATGAAAAAAATCCCATTTCCTGATTTTTCCAGGAGACTATCTGCATTCCTCGGCCCACAGCCCTTCCTCCCGTCATCCCAGCTTCCAGCTTGCATTTCACATCATCCACCTCTCCTGCCTCCCATCCCTGTGCCTTTCTCTTACAAGGAACCTTATGTTTCTAGCAGCCCCAACAGGTTTGATATAATCATGGCAACTTTCTCTAGATCACATAAGGTAACCTCTTCAGGGATTAGACCTGGGCATCTTTGGGGTCCGTTCTTCTGCCTACTACAGGGACTAAAGAAATAAAGCTGGTGGACTCTCTCACTCGGGAAAAACATCCTGCCCATGTGGAAACTCTGCCTCAGTCTCCCTCTCTGTAATACAGAGAGAATGACACCCCTACTCTGTCATTTATATCTATAAATAAAATACTTGGGGATTATTAAATAAAGGCTGCTCAGTATGAAATGGTTATTATACTATGAATTGACATAAATTACGCCTGTGTTATTCAATGGAGTCGCTGCTATCGTTGGGTTCCGTAGGGGAGAGATTAGGGGCGCATCTATTAGATTCTGTAGTTAAATCGCACTAAATGGTTCTTAATAGCAATTGACTTGGTCTTCATTAGCATAGAGCAAGAGAACTCCCCTTTAAAACACCATAGAGTGGGGGCCTCCTCCTGTCTTTGGAGTAATTGAAATGAAATAGAGATTCAGCAGCAACAACCGTGCAGGAAAAAGGACAGATGCCTGCTGTGGTTTTCTGTATTGGATCTGCTACAGGTAAGGACAGGTTCGCAGCCTGCACTTGGATTTTTCTCCCTTGGCTTGTGTTTGAACGTTTGACTTTTGACTGAAGGTCTGGGGAAAAGAAGGAGGAAACTACATGGATGTGAAGGTTGAGAACTGGAGGATGGGTTTGTTTGTCTGTCTTTACTCTTGATGGAGCAGAGGCGAGCCTCAGATGTCACCCAGGATCATTTTGTTCTTTGAATTCAGTCAATGTCCTGTAAGGGTTTCATGAAGTCTGTTTCTCACTAGACAATATTTAAGAAAGTTGAGAGTTTAGCTCTCCCCATCCAGGTGTCCAACAGGTGCATCAAAACTCCTGGGGAGGTTTGGGACCGTGAAATCCCTTCTCCAGACATTTGTAAATCAATTCAGGATGCCTTACCAAGGGCCAGAGGGATCAACTCTGGCTAAAGCCAGCTCCTGAAATTCCCAAAGTTTGCCCTCACCTACCTATAGCCCCTCCTACTCTACCTGAAGAGCCAGAGAGAGAACCAACCAGTACCTCACTATAATGTCTTTAAATAAAGGGTTCATCCCTTAAAGCACCTGTGCCCTAAACAGTCCCAGGTGGGAACATCAGGAACAACTCCAGGTCTTGGGGCTTGGGGAATTAAAGGAGAGAGACAAACTCTGAGAATGATTATAATCCCATTATGCACAGCTTCCCCTATTTATTTCTTCATATGGATGAATTTGTATATATTTGCATTTTGTTCTATCTGATAATATGCATAGAATTCAAATTGAAATGACTTGAATAGATTTGAATATTAATGAGGCGTTTAAAGGCTGCCATCCCTGGCAGAGTCCCCAGCAAGGGAATGTGCCAGGCAGAAGCTCAGATCTGTCCTCCAGCACTGCCACCAGAGGCCTGCAGGCACAGGGCTGGGAGGCACCCTGAGGACAGACTGCCTCTGGGGTGGAGCTGGAGGGCACCCCAGCTCCCCAGTCTTGGACTTCTGCCACACTGAAGGGGCCATTGAGAAAAGGCCCTGGAGAATGTGAGCCTTGAGGCCTTAGACATTCAGACACACAGGTTAAACAGCACTGTAAAAGGCAAGCTATTTTCCAGACAAGCTTCACTGCTCTCCCCTCAGGGAGCTGGGTGGTAGAGGACAAGTTCTTTTCAGAGAGCCTTTCCTCAGTGGCCCTAAAGGTACACCCTCTTCTGCCTACATCTAGGACACACATGACCCTTTCTTCGCTACTTTCCAACTGAAGCTGGCCATTAGGCTGTATGCTTCCAGTGGGTCTGAAGGCCAGGAAGTTCCCATAGGAAGTCAGTCTATGTCTGTGCTATGTCAGGGCAACATGTCAGCATTATTCAGAGGCCTGCTTCAGTCAAGGACTAAACCTGAAGAATAAATAAGAGAGGATGGCTTGTAAAAATAAGGCCACCACTGTAATTCAACCGGCCATTTTCTTCTCCCTTTGTTAAAAAAAAAATAATCTGGGTAATAGGTCATTCCAAGATGTGGGCCTGTGGTACCAGACAATATTAAAGTCAGCATAAAAAATGTTAAGCCAATCATAGAAGTATATAGTACCATGTAGTAATTTAAATAGTACTAATGGTAGCCCATAGAGCACTAAATATGCCGCACCCATTTCTAAAAGTTATAATTTCTTGGCAACCCCTAAACTATGCTATCTTATCCTAACTGGCTTTTGTCTAGTCCCAACTTCACATCCCTAATAATACACTGGTAGAAAATTTTAAGAGGAACAACGAATACTTACCGGAGGTCATTCTGTTTCCTGCTCTATGATGCTCTCTTGTATGGATCTTGATGGCTTCATTGTAGTATTCTGAAAAGCAAACTCCCAATTTCTTTCCCCATTGTCCTAATCCTGCCAGGGGACATCATCATATTCCTAACACTCAGCTCTTGTATGAGAGTCTCTCTCATCTCCCATATGCAGCCATCCCTCTATTGTGACACCGGTTTCTCTGGGTCTTTTCATGTTTTCTTCCATTGCCCAAACAGGAGTCTCTCTTCCCAAACTGCTACAGTGTCTCATCCAGTCTCCATTTCACCCAAAGTCACCCATGACCATGGTCACCCTCCACTACTTGTGTCTTCCTAGAGCACACGCCAGAGTCGACATTCTCTTAGGAAGTTCACTTTCTACCCTTTGCCTTCCACACAGAGCCCCACATGGGGAACCTCAGATCATGCCTTCATCCCACATGGAAGGTCCTCCACCTCTAGCATCAACAGTTTCCAGCAGCTCTGCCTCCTTCCTTGCTCTCCAAATTCTGTCCCTAGAAAAGAAAAATAAGAAATGTGTTGCTCCCCACGTGTTCTATGTGAATGTCTTTGTTTATGCAATCCCTTCAGTCCCAGATAGCTTTTCCTCATCATTTGGTGAAGCCCTGGCTCTCCTTAGATGCCACTTCTCCCATGAAGCTATCCCCTGATTCCCGTTCAGTCTCTCTGTTCTTCAATCCCCCTGAACGTGCTGAATCTATTCTCCTGCATCACGTGTTCAGTTCCATCCAGCTTGTTGTTTACTTGATGGGATGCCTCTCCAACTCAACGGAGAGCCCTCTAAGGAGAGAACCTTGTTTTACTGTTGATTGTAGCTCCCATCATCTCTGACAGTGCTCAACGCTGATGAAGGAGTAAACAAATGAGCAGAATGTTCGAGTACTGTGTGCAGCTCCTCCAGTTCTCAGCAGCATCCTCTCTGTGTGGCTCTTGGTCCCTGTACCATTTACTGTACTCTTTGTCGTGCTAAAAAAAAAAAAAATACCTGACTAAAGCAACCTAGGGAAGAAAGGGTTTAATTTGGATCACAGTTCAAAGGTGCAGTCCATGGTGGTGGGGAAGTCATAGATAGTATCAGGCTCTGCAGGCAGCTGGTCACGTTGTCTCTACAGTCCGAAGGACGCCATGATGAATGCTGCTGCTCAATGCCCTTGCTCCTTTGTGCTATTCGGTTCATGACCCTAGCCCATGGAATGGTGACTCATATTTAGAGTACGTCTTCCCACCTCAACTAACCTAATCTGGAGAAATCTCTTGCAGACATACCCAGAGCTATGTTTCCATGGTGATTCTAAATCCTGTCAAGTTGGCAATCAAGATTAACCAGCCTACCCCCTGTAGCACCTGACAGCCTTGGAAATACACCAGCATCGCTAAGCAACTGCTAGCCTCTCAGATACTTTCTTACTCTGGTGAAAAACGTCCTTAAATCCTTTTGGTAGCAGAGGAACTGGAGTCTCAATGAGGTTAATTTATTTGCCCCACATTTAGATAATAGAGGAAAAATTAAAGTGTGAGCCTTCTGTCTCCAGTCAAGATCTCCCAAGCCCCCAGGGCTGTTCTGAGTCAGCCAAGAACAGCCCGACTCTCACCTTCCCCAGACTCCCCAGTCAGGCTTCAGTGCTCCAGGAGAATGAATTTCCTGCGAATCAATCCTGGATGCAGTTATTATTTTATAGGGATGTTGTAAGTTGATAAGGTAGCTGTTATATGCTAATAGCTATTGTAATGTTGTTCTTAAGGCCTATTACTTGTGCTGGTTTGTATTTTAATGTGTGCAAAGGTGATTACAACTTTAATATGAATGTTAAACAGATTAGCTGATTTATATGTAAAATAAATAAATAAATGGAAACTCACACTCTCATTTCTATTCATTTCTCTCTCCCTTTCTTTCTTCCCACTCTGTCCAAGGGCAGATGTGGTCTGTGGGCCATTGACAATGGGACAGAAAGAGAGTGTTTGCTGGGTGATAAAGAATGGTTATACACGGGTCTTTTGTGACTGGAAAATTCAGACTTTGTGTTCTTAATAGCTGCTTTTCTGAGAATTTGTGCTTTTGACTGGCTGTGAGGATTGCAGTCTTGTTGGAACGTTGTTCACTTGCCCCTCCTCACACTGTGAAATTGTGTTTCCCACCTCTGCCAATCTGCTGTTTGCTTTGTATGCTCAAGAAATTTACCAAACTTTCCGAAAGGCAACCATGGCATGGTGTATCCAGAAGCACAGGACATAACCCGATAAGCAAGTGAGCAATTCAAGAAAGGCAGGCACTAAGGGACAGGGACGGTGTGTGGAGTTACTTCTGTGGGGCTAGACAGTATGGGTGATGGCAAGAGCTCTTCAGGTAAGCATCTTTGTGAGGTAAAGCTCCAAGGATGAACTGAAGTTAGCTAAGCAAGTGGGCAAGCGGTGGGGTGTGGGATCATAGACGGAACATATGGGATATCATCTGCTGGAGTCTGGAAGCAGGAGAGAATGAAACAGGAGAGAATGGGTTTAGTATGTCCCTACTAAGGGACCGGAAGGTCATTGGCAGCACCAGGATTTAATGCACTGTGCAAAGAACCCAAAGTCAGGGAGCTTCCTGGGAAAGTAATCATGTCCTGGATAGATGGGGCAGAAAGCCTTGCAAGGTCGCCAGCAGGCTTCTCTTTCGAGGACCATTGTTGCAAAGGACCAAGGGGGATAAAAGAATGAATGTGTGTTGTTTCCAGAGATCACATAGATAAGGATAAAAGGATCCTAACTAATAGTGATTTAAAGTGGATTTTGAAAAGGGGGAAGAAAAACATGCCCACCTTACAGGACAAATTCTGACACACACGTGAGTAGAGGAAGATGCATCTGTAACCTTCCAAGAAAGTGTTGAAGAAGATGATCAGAAGTAATTGCCTGAAAGAATTGCATGATTTATTACCTACACATGGTGAATAATAATAAATTAATGTAGTATGAAAGTCTAATGCTGCACTGTCAACTGCAGTTACCTGGACTTGATGTCTGAGTTGGTAGGAGGCACTTCTGAGAAGGCCATAGTGTTGGCAAAGCTATTTGTCCATAAACATACCAGAGCAGCATGGTCCTCAGATAGAAATCCCACATTCATCATGGGTAGGAACTGAATGCACACACACACACACACACACACACACACACACGGGAGGGGGAATTGAACTGATTTCTCTCTGATTGTGTCCTAGACCGGTTGTGGCTGCACTGTTGTTATCCAAAGAATCATTTGGCCCCAGGAGCAAGTTACAGCAGGGAGGGCCTTGGCTCTGTGAATGCAGGCTGGAAGGCTCATCCTGTTAATGTAGAATTCCTGACATTTTTTAATTGCCTTACAGGCAGCTTGATGACTTGGAAAGTTGGGGGGGAAAATCAATGAAAGACTCTGTTACTCTGGGCTTAAGTCTAACTCTTTTCCACTTTTCAACAAATATTTATTGAACACCCAATATGTGCCAGGCACTGTGCCAACAAGGCATAAATCTCTCCACAAACTTGACAGGCATTTAATAGACATTTGAGAGATGTGTATTGAAAGAATATAGGGATAAATGAATAAATATAAAGAGACCCTTAGAAAACACATAATAACTCTAGGGACTTGAAAAAAAAGGCACTGAGTATGGTCAGCTACCTAGCTTTAGGAGGATCACTGAAGTCCACACAAAAAAGGACAAAGCAAAAAGATGGGAGATATATAAGGAAAAACTGCTTTAGCAATATAGCAGCTTCAAAAAATAAAGCCTGTGTAGATGGCACCATATAAATTATTCTGATGCAGAAAGTAGGAGTGTGGCCTCTGAAGAAACCAAAATGGCTGCACAGATCCCCAGGAGCTCAGGTGTGAAGACACAAAAGACAGAGACAGAGTACCTAACAACAGACGAGGACAAAAGAGGAGCAGCTGCCTGCGACTATGGTGCCCAGTGACACAAAGAAGCAGAATGAGCTGAGGTTAGCAGAAGAAAGAAAAAAAGGAAAGGGAGAATCATGGGAAGTGATGAAAGGGAAATTGTTAGGCTTCAAGAAAGAAGAAAAAAGGAAGGCAGTCCTCCCTCAAGGCAAGCCGCTTGCAGAGAGCTTCTAATCATCTCCTTTGCTGCTGGTTTTTGGTTTTTGTTTTTTTTGGTTTTTTGGGTTCTTTTTTCTGTTGTTGTTGTTGTTTTGTTTTGTTTTTCCTACAAATGCTTTTTGTAGTTGAGTGAGAATATGCTTGGCACACTCACACTCACACACATATTACACACACACACACACACACACACACACACACACACGCACACACAGTAACAACAACAATAATAAATATTTTCAAACTAGAAATGTTTTTAATCAGAACAACAAATACGAGTACTAGACCTGATGAAATTAGCTCCCAGGATTCTGAAGCAATTTTAAGACATGATCTTGGAATTAGAGAATCTGAAAAAATGCTGTGATACTGTAATGTTTTCTTTTAAGGAAAAGTGACTAAAGCCGGGCATGGTGGCGCACGCCTGTAATCCCAGCACTCGGGAGGCAGAGGCAGGCAGATCTCTGAGTTAGAGGTCAGCCTGGTCTACAGAGCAAGTTCTGGGACAGCCAGGGCTGTACTGAGACAGCATGTCTCAAAAACAAAAACTAAAGTAACTAGAGGGCAGTAGACGCTAGAGATAACAGACAGGTGAAGTTCACATACAACTGCTCTAGAGAAGGAGTCTGTAAGAGTCTGATGGGTCCTAACTACTCAGAAGATCATCTATGAGTGCTGGAGGCTACCTTGGACTCACAAGACTTGAGAACATCATCTCATAAAGAAAAATGGAGCATTAGAATTTCATAATCTACTTCCCCTTTGTGATATTGTGCTGCTCTCAAATCTGATAAATACATCTCCTGCCAAGTGTATTTCGGAGTCCTGACGGTGAAGTCATTCTGCTGAAATCTTAACACAAGCCAGCAGTGTGCCATAGTTACACACAATGCCCTGTTTGGCTTCCTCTATAGCAGGTAGTACATTCACACTGAAGAGGCTCACAGTCTGTAGGGCCCTCTGCTGATGTGCCCACATCTGGAGTGGCTTTGCTCCACTCCAAGAGTAACATCTTAAGAGCCATTTTCAAATGTGGGCAACCTGGGAATTAGGTCATATGAGGGGGATGGAAGAACTGGGGACTCATTCAGCAGCAAAGACGGGACATGTGCCTCCTCCCCACTGATTTTGAGGATGTGCGGAAGAACCATGTGGGGTGTCTGTTTAAAGTGAAGATTCCAGGGACCTCAGTCCCTGCAGCTATCGAGGGCCTGAGACATTAATTCTAGGAGGTACCCAGAAAATTGTTCTGGAAGAAACATCTCAGGGATTCTGATATCAATGGTGCCAGGACTGTGCACTTAGAAACACTGGTTCAGAAGAAAGCGGCATAGCTGTCCAATGATCTAAACCTTGATTCCCCATGTGGCTGAGAGGACAGACTCCTCATCCACAAGTCCTGAACTTGATCATTCGTTATTAGAGATTGGGAGTGCTGCATTTTTGCTTCGATCCCCCTTAGTTCTGAACGCACTGTGTGTGCAGAACACAGTAGGTCGTCAGCGGAAGTCGGTCTGGCAAAAGTACAAGGTCAGAGAGAGAAAGTGACAAGCACAAAGACTTTCTAAAGCTACTGCAGGCTGCCTGGTTAGGCATCCAGCCTGCCATCCACGCCATCCGTCTTCTTGGGGAGATTGGATAATAAGATGGCAGAGACGGCAGAAAGGAGCTTGCTTTCTGGAAGAGAGGTTCAGTGAAGGTGACCTCCCGGACATTACACATTCTTAAAACTCAGCCGAAGACACACAGATATATTGAAAAATTCTTCGACTATAGCCTAGAGGTAAGAGAGCCAAAGAGGAACAGATAGGAATGGAATAATGGAGATGAGTGGGTGCTACAGAAAAGAACATGGCACGAACATCAGAACACAAGGAGATGATCGTGTGGAGGAGGAGGCACCTGACACAGCCCTGTTTAGGTTTTACTGATAGATGCTGCACCTGCAGTGTGTCACACTGTCTGTCATTTAATCCAGCTGTACATGTGTGCTAGGCACCCACCTTGCACAGGCAGGAAGCAGAGTCTGACTGTCCTGACCCCCAGAAGTTCATGAGTCTCATTCTTCTAGTTAGGAGACATGTGAGAGCAGCTCAGGGAGGGACGTTGTCCCATATGTCGCTGTGTTCCTAAGGCTTTGAGTGCAGCCGAGTGCAATGGGATGATCCGCAAGCATCTGAGCTAGCAAATGAATGAAAGGGGGAAACCAGCGTGCACTGAGGTCCTCCTTGTCAGATGCGGCAGCACAAACTTTGTATATGTGTTACTTCTTCTAAACTCTGAAAAAGTGTCAGTTCTTACTTACAGATGTTTAAACAAAAATGCTACTGAGTCATTAGTCCACAGTCATAGATGCTCATAAATGGCAAATGCTGGGGTTTTTAGCTTAGCTCAAGCCCTCTACCTCCTAAGTCCACACCATTTCACAACATACTAGTGTCAATAGCTTCATTTCCAGACAATTCCCTTAAGACCAGAGAGGTTAAGTGACTTCCTCAAGGCCACCATGGAATAGTTTATGACAGACTGGGGTCTAAATCCAAGCTTTGAGTTAAGCAGCAGCCTGATCCCTTCATCCCGTCAAAGTTCCTGATCTTGTCTACCCAGTGGCTAGTTTCTGCTGACCCCCTCACTCCAACTATCCAGGAGGAAGGTCAAGCTCCCTGTGCAGTTCTGTATAACTGAATGGTGGCGCCTGAGGCTAGGTCCGTGTTAGCTGGGCCAGTTAGAACATGGCAATGCAAGACAGACCATCTCAGTGACCCTGAAACCCTAACAAGGTCCCTCCACCAGGAAAATGAGCAGAGCTGTATGCCGTAGGACATTCAGTCTGCCGCTCAGAGGTCTGTGACTAAGATGCAGATTGACCCCAGCATTCAATTTCTGTTCTCTGTATTTATTCTTTTTCAAAACTTAGATTTGGCGATGGAATACGTTATAAGTTGTATGCTAAACTGTTCTCCACTCTGTCTGCGTTGAGAAATGCCTTTGGTTATACAAATATAATTCCCATTGACTTTGGCCAACGTCCTGCTTCAGTGAAAGGGCAAGTAGAATGTAAGGCTATCAGCACAATCAGAGCAGAGTATTGCTCCTTCTCTTCTGTCAGTTTTTATGTGGATGATGGAGGAAAAGGGAAAAGAGGCTATTTTCTTGAGTCCTTGTAGTTGTTTGCAGCTCTGCACCACAGTATCGCTCGAGGTGAGGAGAGAATATACGCAGTGAGAAGAGAAGCGGTCGGTGTATGCCTGTGGTGCATGGATGCTCTCAGGTGGGTGACACAATGTCATCCAGGGAGCTTGTTGGCCAGCAAAAGAAGCCACCTGGCTGGTATAAGGGGAAGTGAATGTGGGGCAGACCACAGAGTTCCAAAACAGTTGTCAGGAGGCCAGTTTCTGTCAGCCGACTCAGGCAGTGGTCTTGCCTTAGCCACCAGTACTGCTAAGAGTGAAACTGTGACTGCCCTCTCTTCTTAGCATCGCATGTGCCCATGGATGTGGCTGGGAAGTGGGATAGATTAATGGAGGAAAAGTTTAGTTTCTACATAGAACAGAGAGGGGCTTGCATTCCACCAAGACCGACAGACTAGAGGGTTTCTCCCAAGTGTCAGAAGAATTATTACTGTTGAATAGTCAAGAGGAATAATGAAGGTCCACCACCAGCACACTCGGAGGACTTAGCATCCTTAGAGGACCTTGGTGTGGACAGGACACTTGTCTTCCTTGCGTTAGACTTTCTGCACAGTCCCAATCTAGGGAGGAGGTGCATATTTATTCTACCTGGAGTATTTTTCAGTTTTTTTAAAAAAAAAAGTGCCCAGGCATCATTCCCACCAGTTCAGCTAAAGTTCTCAGCTGCCCAGATGAGGGAAGCCAGAGAAATCTCCGTGTCACTTCTGTGCCATTTCTGCAGCGGCGGCTGCGACCACGAGCAGAAGGAGGGCCTGTTGAACTACATCACCACTAATCTGTCTGTGCTGGGCTGACTGAATCTCGGGCTTTTCCCTGACCTCAACCAAATTCAGTGGCTGGCCATATTGTCTGTAAGCAGGTACGCAGCCCAAATCCCCTGCAGCCGGCATGTT
The DNA here is from genome assembly GCA_902168405.1 of Peromyscus aztecus. Taxonomy (NCBI): domain Eukaryota; kingdom Metazoa; phylum Chordata; class Mammalia; order Rodentia; family Cricetidae; genus Peromyscus; species Peromyscus aztecus. The sequence goes on along the minus strand of CABHPQ010161708.1, from coordinate 1,847 downwards.
TGGAAATTCCTTAAAGTGGATCATTAGAGTCCTTAAAAACAAACGATGAGGACTCAGGAGATACTTCAGCTGCTCAACTATTTGCCCAGAACCTATGTAAAAATTTCCAGGTGGGGCAGTGCATACTTAAAGTGTCAGTGTTGGGGAGATGGAGAGAGGGGGATTCCTGAAGCTTCCTGTCCAGCTAAACTAGCCAGCTTTAGCAAGTGCTAGGCCACTGAGAAACTCTGTTTCAAAAATATAACAAAAAGAGTGGACAGCATCTGAAGAATAACTTCCAAGTTTGTCCTCTGGCCTACACACACACACACACACACACACACACACACACACACGCATGCACACGTATGTGCACACACAAACCCGCACACATATGAACATGCACATACCCATACAGCATTAATTAATTAAGTAAAGACACTGAGGATAGTCCTGGTATACTTTGCTCATCCTGGTTAGGCATGTTGACATGTGACAAGTGCTCTCCCTTACAAGCCCCAAGCAGAATTTCTCTGGTTCCTTTCTGAATAACTCCCCTCCTATGGCAATATGATCTGTTATGGTTGTGAACCTCAGTAAGAAAAGGACCCGATGATGTCAAAGGTCAAATGACAGCCTGGGAAAGAGAACCCAGAACAGAGCACACAATCCCGTCTGGTTCCCAGCAGCTTCTACATGTCTCATTTTCACACCTAATTGTTATCGCTTGAGAATTTCCAAGCCATTTGTAGTGACTGCCATCTTTTAGGTAGAGGCCACTGTTCTGAGGTTATAGCTAGGGAAACTGGGGCACCAGAAGCTGCCTCAGCCTCCCCTCCACATTCAAGAATCAGACACGTATCTTAATGATTTCCCACTAACGGTTTAGTCTTCCAAACATTGAACTTCCTAATGTTTATTCAGTTTTGCTTCTGGAATTTATCTCACAAGAAGTGTAAATAATCTTTTCCATTCACAAATAGTCAAAAACCACCTAAAGAAAAATCTGTTTTGTGAAGGAAGATGACAATAAGGAGCCACTAAGGGAGACAAATGCCGCCATGCTGTGTGGGGTAGGTAACAAACAAAAGGAAAATTAAAAAGTGACGTTTAATTAATGTGTCAAATTCCACATCCACCCAAACCCTTTGCCACCATGGTCAGAGAGTCGACCTCCCCAGACTGGAAGCAACATCAGGGACCACAGGAACACTGGGCATTTCTGCCTGTAGTTCCCTCAATCCATGGGCATCTGGTGGCCAATGGACCACATCAGATCCTCACTTGCAAAGTCCCACAGCTCCTTGGTTGCCGTTTGGAATGCAGAAAACATGGTTTTCCTGGCAGCAGTGCTCTGAGATAAACTGGGTCCCTTTGCCAGTTCGTGTAGTTGTGTGCAACTGGGGGTGTAGCCAGAATATTCTCTGTTTATCATTTTACAAGTCAGAGAAAGTGGTTCGGTCACAATATCAGTGAACTTGGTGACAATTCAGTAACTAATTGAATGAGCAAAGGAAAAAAAATCAAACTTTTCTGTAGTTTGATACCTGGTAAAAATCCTGTTTATTTAAATGACAGCATGTTTGTACCACTACACGGGCTTTTCTAGACTCTAGAGGGCTGACAATGTGCTTTAGAAAAGAAGGAAGGATACAGTTTCTTACTACTGGCTACTTTATGTTTGATTTTTGTTCCAAACCTACAGCTTCCCACTAGCTGATGGAGCTATATTCTGTAACCTCATACTCACCTGCCAGTAATGGTCAGAGTACTGTCCAGTAAGAGAACAGGAGAGAGGCAAAGTCAGCAGATCCCCCACAACCCTTAGTCACATTAAGAGGAGTAAACAGGGTGTGGGAGTGGTAAAA
>CABHPQ010161707.1:0-34842 GCA_902168405.1 Peromyscus aztecus | reverse complement strand
AAAAGTAAGTCAGTGGAGTAATACCTTTTTTGAGGACATCTGTGCGTCAGAATCTGCACCATGGTTTTCTCCATTTAAATTGAAAGTTGTTGGTTTTTAACCTTTATGTAACCTTGTAAGAATTCTCTTATCCCCATTTTTGGATTAGCAAATAGAGGGTTATAGAGTTTGATTTTTGCTCAAGATTTCATGGTCAACAACTGTGACAGATTTTGGCTCCTGAACACCCCTTCCCTCTCATTTTTGAGAAAGTGTTGGGGTGAGATTGAGACAGGATCTCATGTAGCCAAGCCTGGCCTTGAACTTACTTCCTGATCCTGTCTTCGAGAGCTGGGGACAGAGGTAAATGCCAGCTCACCCTGTCTGAACCCTCAGTTTTTACACAATTTGTTAAATATGAGAAATGTCTACAACAAACTAAAGGAAAAGGGAGATTCCTTTGAAGTTTAAAGGGAAAGTAAGTGTTATTATGTAAAAAGTGGGGAAAAGACAATTACAGGCATTTCCTTATTGTAAGTGAAACAGCAAAAGAAACCAAAAATCCAAAAAGTTACCTGTAGACTGAGGAGGGGAACCAGGATGGAAGACTTCTGATTATGTCGAGTCATCTAGTTTTAATGTTGACCTCACTAAGTACCAGATTTTTTTTTATATATTCAAAGTAAAATTGGAGAGAAGCCATTTTCTAATGCTTGAAAACATACACAGCTGTCTTTCTCTCATGTTGGAAATGTTCTATACAAGCTTTTCCAGTAACTGTGTTGTGTTTTAGGGAGTGCAGGGGATGGAAACCTGCTCTAGACAAGTGCTCTGTCACTGAACCACATCCCCAAACGTTTCTTTCAAGTACTTTTAAAGCATAGTAGTTAGACTCCATATTTAGGCCAGTGTTATCCCAAGCCAAAAAGAACTTCACAGAAATATTAGCTTGTAAACTTCAGTAATTTTATTGTTAGTAGTAATATTAGTATAGCTATTTTGAGATTATTTGATGTTAACTCTAGGATAGAACAAGTACTTTATGTGAATATTAAGAACCAAGGTCTTTTAGGAAAATGACATTTTTAAAAACACAAACAAAAGCCAGGGTGGTGGCCCATACTTTTAATCCTAGCACACAGAAAGCAGAAACAGGTAGATCTCTGAGTTCAACACAAGCCTGGTCTACAGAGCAAGTTCCAGGACAGCCCGGGCTATGCAGGGAAACCCTCTCTTGGGGAAAAAAAATAATAATAATAAGTAAATAAATAAATAAATAAATAAATGAATGGTCAAACCAATATAATTCCTAGAATATTAGTTTTGAAATGGCAGTAAACAGAATAATGCATTTTCCCCCTTTTAAACCCTTACCTCTAGCTGTGTCTCTGTAAAGACATGGAAGTGACTCCTGACCCATCACTAGAAAGCACACCATTATGATTTCCCAGAAAAAACACCACACCTCTCAAAAAATGACTGACTGAGGTTCAGGAAAGGAAATAATCGAGATAAATGTGAATCACTCTTATTGTGCCAGAAAACAGCAAGCTGTAGACTTTTCTATAGTGAAGTGGGGATGGAAAATGTAGCTCATGGGTAGGTCACTTGCCTGGCACACATGATGCTCTGGACTTTAGGTTGATCCCTGTCCCTGGGGGAGATGATGGACAGTGTGATGGAATTTTCACTGGCCAGAGACAAGAAAACCTGAACAACATAGAATTGAATAAATAGCTATATACAGTTAAGTTGAATATAAAAACCCAGGCATTGTTGTGGAATATTAATTTAAGATGTGTTACATTTTGTTTATGCTGTGGAACATTTGCTTCATGATGCAAAGATGTGTTGCATTCTTTTATGTTGCACTTGTTTAACTCTGTGAAGCTGTGTTACTTTGCCTGCTAAATCACTTGATTGGTCTAATAAAGAGCTGAACAGCCAATAGCCAGGTGAGAGAAAGAATAGGCAGGGCTGGCAGGAAGAGAGAATAATTAGAAGGAGAAAAAGAGGGATAGGAAAGCAAGAGAGATCAAGAAGCAAGAAAAGAAGGGGCCAGCCACACAGCCAGACCTGGAATAAGAAGGAAAGAAAAGAGATGCAGAAATAGAGAAAGGTAAAAGCCCAGAAGCAAAAGGTAGATGGGATAGTTTAAGAAAAGCTGGCTAGAAACAAGCCAAGCTCAGGCTGGGCATTTGTAAGTAAGAATAAGCCTCATCCATGTACTTATTTGGGAGCTGGGTGGTGCCCCCCCCCCCAAAAAAAAAGAGTAAAGAACCAAAGAGTAAAAAACAACAACTACAAGGTATTATTGTGATTCTTAGAAGACTGGAGAGAAAGGCATGCTAAATAAGATGACCAGGCATGTAGATTCTACTCTCAAGTTGGTACTTAATTGAAAAAGAGTCTGTCATCTATCATTCCTAACCCATTCAGAGAGTGTTAGAAGAACAAAATAATCCTAATTGACAAGAGAAAATTCTCTTTTGAGAAACATTTCCCAACAAAATTTCATTTAATAATTGTGGCAGGAATAAATAATTATAAAAACCAAATTCTGATTCTGTATGAAATCATTGATTCATGTGATAATAACCAGTTATGATAAAACTTTGAATTGTTGTGGGTCTCAGACTTTGACTCCTGTGCCTTCGTCTTCAATATCACCTGGATACTTTCTGAAAGCAGTGCAGGTGCTCAGCCTCTTTCCAAGTTCCCAACAGTCTTTGAGGACAGTTCCCAGTAGTCTTTCATTCTCAAACCCTGTGAGAGTTCCGTGTGTGCTGGCATTTTAGAACGGTGATCATAAGCGAGACAGTGCTAAGAATCCTTAATGGAAAGATCAGGAGCTCACCCCTGGAGCTCACTAGTCAATCAAAGCACTCCTAAGCAGAACCAGATATTACAGTGCTCCTTAGAAATAAACCTATGGCATTTTCTTGTCACTTTAAAAAGATTAAGCCTACATTTGTTCAGTCCTTTAATTTTGAATTACAGTATATAGGGAATATGGGAAGTTAAAGAATAAGTGAAACACTCCTCCTTAAAGATAGTTTGATCATCTTTACCAGAAATTCTCTATATTCTTGAGGGATCCTTTCTTTTTTTTTTTTTTTTAATTTATTTTATTTTACTTTACAATATAATTCAACTTTACATATCAGCCATGGATTCCCCCGTTTTCCCCCCTCCCGCCCCACCCCCTCTCCCCGACCCACCCCCCCATTTCCAGAGGGATCCTTTCTTTTCCTTCAGAATTGTAGATGATTGTTGTCTAGGCAAAGGGAAGTATTATGAGCCTACTATTTCAGATTCTGATACTAGCAAATGTAGAATAGATAAAATATCCATTATATTTAAGGCCTGCAGTGTGTAGAATAATAATGTGTAGAAGAGTTAAAGATTATAGTTTCTATACATCTTTTACAGTATTGTTGATGGAAAAATTCATAATATCACCATAATAAGATTTTGATAGGTTCATTGAATGTTTATAGTGTCTTGTGTAGTGCTAAGTGTTGTGGAGATTATAGTAGAGAAAAGCTTGATTTCTATTCTCAAAATGCTTAGATGTATGTGTATTTTCAAAGCACACTGCCTTACATTAAAGTTGCATGTGTATACATTGGGATACTTTTGTATCTGAGAGTAATTACAGTGTTTCAGAGTATGATATATGATAAGGGGTTCTTTGTTGGTTTGAATGAGAATGACCCCAATAGGCTCATATATGTGAGTGTTTGGTTCCAAGTTGGTGGACACTTTAGGAAGGATTAGGAGGTGTAGCCTTGTTGGAGGAGGTGTTTTACTGGGGGTGGGGATTGAGATTTCAAAAGGCCAAGCCAGGCCCAGTCTCCCGCTTTCTGCCATGAGCTTCTGGTTCAGATAGGTGAGCTCTCGGCTACTGTTCCAGTGCCATACCTGCTACAGTGCTTCCTGACATGATGATCAGGGACTAACCCTCTGAAACTGTAAGCAAGCTCCCGATTAAATGCTTTCTTTTCTAAATTTCTTTGACTATGGTCAAATAATCACACAAATAGAACAAATCACACAAATCTTCACAGCAAATAGAACAGTAACTAAGATTCAGAGAAGAGAAATTCTTTTTACTTGAAATGATATAAGACTACCAAGGGCCAAGTGACGTTTGAGCAAGATTCTAAAAGAATAGTTAAGATTTCAGTAAGAGTCTATAGGAGATGATAAAATAATACAGTCCCAGTTTCTGGTCCTAATCAACTAATTCACTTAAAAGTTATATAAATTCAGCTAAATCACTGAATTCTTTTTATCTTCAGCTTTCTTACCCATAATGTAGGAATTAGGAAAAGATAATCAAAGGTTTGTAGGATGTGAAATACTATGGCATCATTTTAAAGTCTTTTATAAATTTTAAAAAGAAACAATCATAGTATTTAGAAGGTAATGGGCCAAAGGCATGAGTTTTAAAACAACAACAACAACCTATAAACCATGTAGATGAGGGCAAAGAGAAATGTGTGAAGATGGCTGAATATCACTACTGTGCTGGCTAGATTTATGTCAGCATGACACAAACTGTAGTCATCTGGGGGAAGGGAACCTCAGTTGAGAAATTGCCACCATAAGATCTGGCTGTAGACAAGATTGAAGGGCATTTTCTTAATTAGTGATGTGGGTGGGCCCAACCCATCGTGGACAGTTCCTCCCCTGGTTTGGTGATCCTGGGAGCTATAAGAAAGAGGCCTGAGCAAGCCATGTGGGGCAAGCCAGTATGCAGCGCTCTCCCATGGCCTCTGCATCAGCTCCTGCCTCCAGGTTCCTGCCCTATTTGAGTTCCTGCCTTGGTTTCCCTCAGTGAATTATGGTTCAGGATATGTAAGCCAAATAAACCCTTTTTCCCCAAGTTGCTTTTGATCATAGTGTTTCATCACAGAAATAATAATCCTAAGACAATATATTATTATATACATTATATATATTATATAATATGGCTCTTTACTTAAGAAAACTTCCTTAAATAAATTTTTTCAAGATTTGTGTTGATCCTCTCCTTCTAAAAAGATTACAGAAGGCTTTCAGCTCTTCAAGTTGTAGCATTTAGTTTTATTGAAGTCATGTATATAGTTGGTATACAATTAATTTTCAGCCAAACTGCTTTAATAAAGATTGTAACACTGTACAGAGATGCTAATATATCCTGAAAAGTATATTGTCTTCCAGCTGTGGCTTATAGTCATTTGACATGGTTGTAATTTAGAAAACAAATTTGTCTGCTTTTGAGTAGATCAGGATTGTTTCTTTCAACAGACTAGACTTTGAATCATTGAAGCTATTTCTAGGTCTCACATGAAAGTAATGTTTATGATGTCCCTTCTAAGAAAATTCATTCATGTTCTTTGCCTTGCAAGAGTTTTATGTATTTAAATATGATGTGAAGAAACAATATGTTTTCAGCAAATTAGCAGAGTACACAGGCATAAAGATAAAACAAACTTAGTTTGAGATGTCGTGTGGATATTGTATCACCCTTGCTATTATCTGATATGAGGGTCTTGAAATTTATATAGAACCTGTGACATATAGTTGAGGTTACTTCTCCAAAGGCAAGAAACTTGGAAAGCATTATTTGTGTTATTAGAACATTAATTTTTTATTATAAAAAATTTTGCCAAAATTTTCATAAATGCTAATATTGAGGTTATTTATTTTGGAGAATAATTCTAAATGTTCTCTTCTTTTACAGATTATCTTGCTAATCATGGCCGGTTAAATGAATCTGAAGCCAGGAGAAAATTCTGGCAAATTCTGTCTGCTGTTGATTATTGCCATGACCGGAAGATTGTGCACCGTGACCTGAAGGCTGAAAACCTCCTGCTGGATAACAACATGAATATCAAAATAGCAGGTAACTGGGATGCATCTACCTGGGAAATGATCAGATGAGCCATTGCCTTGAGTGTGTGAAAAAGCCCTGCAGGCAGGGTCAGGCGCTAGCAAGACATTTACCTCTTAGTCCTGTGTGTGACTATAAGAAAGAAAGTATGTTCACTATTAATGTATACAGTGGCAGGACTGGACTAAGGGCTTTGAGTTGCATCCAAGTTTCTTAGGAGGTTCTGTAGAATAGGTTGTTGGTCAAAATGTGAGGCTGATTGGAAGGCTGGAGAGGGCCAGAAGTGCTGGTCGCTGGTGCTCTAACTGGTCCTCTCCTAATGCTGGGGGCTGTAGTGGGGATGCAGACGGAAAAGACACAGGAAGGAATGGAAGCAGAACGAGAACAAGTCAGATGCATCATGCACACATGTATGTGTATGTGTGATGTGTGAGTTCTGTTGCTTTTTTCTTTTTTCTTTTCTTTCTTTTTGTTTGTTTGTCTGTTTGATGGGTCTCATACAGCCTAGACTGGCCTTAAGCACATTATGTAGCCCAGTCCACCTTATGATCCTCCTACCTTTGCTTCCCAAGTTCTGAGATTACAAGCGTGTACCACCATGTCCAGCTCAATTATAAAAAAATTTTATTTTATTTTTGTTGTTGTTGTTGGTTTTTCAAGACAGGTTTCTCTGTGTAGCTTTGGAGCCTGTCCTGGAACTCACTCTGTAGCCCAGGCTGGCCTCGAACTCACAGAGATCCACCTGCCTCTGCCTCCTGAGTGCTGAGATTAAAGGCATGCGCCACCACCGCCTGGCTCAAATTTTAAATTTTATAATGGGAGTTTTTTTTTTTTTTTTTTTTTCATCTTGGCCTCTTGAGATAGTGTTATACTATGTAGCCTTGACTGGTCTGGAACTCACTATGTAGAGCGCTCTGTCCTTGAACTCACAGCCTTTGTCTCCCAAATTCTGGGATTAAAGTTGACAATATGAATTTCTTAACTCACATAGTCAAAACTCACTCATATGTGGTAAAATATATGCCAGGCATTATGCTGTTAAATATGTGATATGTATAAATTACTTCACAGCATATATATATATATATATATATATATATATATATATATATATATATCAGAACTTCACATTGTATGCTTTTTATTTGTTAATTATACCTTCAGTTGTAAACATACAGGAAAATGGTATATATATAGAGCTCAGTGAGAGAGCATGTACATGGCATATGCAAGGCCCGGGGTTCAGTTCCCCTGCACCACATAAAAAAGCTTCAGCAGAAACATAAGTGATGAAACATCAGTCAACCTGAGGAGCCAGGGAAGCATCCCAGATCAGGAAATGTTTGAACTTATGCTTGAGAAATGAGTTAACTGCTTGCCAAAAATGCAGAAGCAGATACCATAGTCGGGCAGATGGAGACTGGGATGGTGAAGATCTTACTTAGCTTACTATGGGCAAAAGCAGCAGAGGAGGAGGAGCAGCTTAGGCGAACAGAGTGGGAACGGTCTTGAGTGCCTTATCAGAGATTTGAGAGTCTATTTCATAGTTAATGGGAATCCAAGCTAGTAAAGTTGATAGTATGGATCTGAGTGAAGTGGGGAAAATTAAATTTGCACATCAGCAAACTCTGGCTATAGTGTGGAGCATGAGAGCTGAACACAGGGAGATTTAGTGTATGGAACAGCCCTGGGACTTGCACTGGTGAGGTGTCTCTTTTTGTTATAAAAATTCAGGGCATAGTAACAGTGCTTCCATAAGGGGTTGTTGGTTTATGTCGTAGGTTTTTTGTGTTTACTACTTTCATTTCTGGTATTTCCCTCACTTTAATCTTTTTTGTTGTTGTTTTTTTGTTTGTTTGCCTTTCTGTTTGGTCTCATTCATTTTAGTTATTTTTTGCCAACCTTCTCTAATTTACTTCTGGATTAATTTTTTCATTTTCTTCTTGAAAGTATCAGCTGCCTTAAAATTACCTTTTACAGAAAAGCCCTCTCCCCACTCCCTTTTTAACCTCCTAGAGCTGTAGTTAGAAGCTCCAGCTCCACTTGTGTATCCCTTTATTAACACAAGGGCTCCTGGGAGTCTTGTTAGGCAGAAGAAAGCATTGAGACTTTAAGTTTGCACCCTGAGATTTACAAGTTGTTCATCACCAGAAGCACAAAAGTAAATGTCCCAAGTGAAATACCAAAAAACCTTGTAAATACAAAATACAGACTATTTTACTCAAGACTATGACCAAGTGTTGTCTGTCTGTTTTTACTATAATTCTGCCACAAATATAGGTAGGTCAGTGCAGTGTGCCTAATGTTATATAGCATTTAAGTTTGTTGGGGTTTGCTGTTTTTATTTTTGCTTTTGAATATGGAAGATTCAAGGCTTTCTTAACTGTATAGAAGACAGGTAAAATGTCAGGTACCTAGAATTGTTCCCTTTGGTTCAGATAGTGACAATTAACATTGACTTAAGCCCTTGCTATTTTCAAGTACTCTGCTGAGTTCTTAGTCATTCATTTCACAGCACACTTGGAAGCTGCAGAACTATCACGAGGGTGTTTGTTTGTTTTGTTTTTTAATGGGAAAACCAAATGCAAGAGGTCTGATAACTTGCTAAGGCAACACAGGTAATCAGCAGCAGCTCTACAATTCCAAGTGAGATCTCTCTGGCCTCTCCTTTGTTCTTTCCAAGCATTATGTGTCAGTCCTCAAGTGGAATCACTATGGAAATTTTGTGTTCCACTAGTCTCGAACTCCAGAGTACTTCAGGCAGCTACAGGCTCTAACTCGGGAGCTATGCCAAGTGCCAGTGAAAACTGATAGGAAAGAAAGAGCCTGAGCTGGTCAGGTGGTCAGTCGGGACAGATCATGAAGGCCTCCATGTGTTACAAAGTTTAGATGTGTTTTTAAAAGAAGTTCTCTTGAGTATTTGTAGGAGTTGTAACTGTTTGAGAATTTCATAATACAAATGATGCATCAAATCCACCACTCATGTTTCCCTCCCAATGTCATGTGCTTTTTTTTCCTCACTGAGCACTAGTGCTGCCTGTGTGTGTATGGGTTCCTCTATTGGAACATCGTACATCCCTGAAGAAAGCTGACTCTACCTCCCCCACCAGCCATCACTTGTGAATAGCTCCTCCTGCTAGGAGTGGAACTTCATGAGTCCCCTCCCCTGTGCATGCTTGGATTTTGGCTGGCTTGATCTTGTCCAGGTCTTGTGCAAGAAGTCATAGTCTCTGTGAGTTCATGTGTATAACAGCACTGGCATGTCCAGGAAGTACTGTTTGGCTGCAGAGGTCCACTACTTCTGGCTCTTACAATCCCTCCTCCCTTCCAGGATGATCCTTGAGCCTTGAAGGGAGGGGGCATGGGTAGCTGTCCCCCTTAGGGCTGGACACATTGACCAGGTGTGGTCTCTGGATTACTATCCATTGTGAAAAGAACCTTCTCTTGTGAGGACTGAGATGTACTACTCTATCACTGGCAGGAGCTGGATGAACAGAAAGTATAGACCAGATTAGAAGCTTGTCCTTTACATGATCCTCCACCAAATATTTGCTCTTTTTTAATAGAACTTACAGTTTTTGATGGCCCTGCTTACCTTTAAGGACATAATCTTTTGATAACTTGGAATTCTTGACTTTTAAAGAGATCTACTACACTTGTCCTGTGGGACTCTATGTAAAGAACTCAAAAGAAAAAAAAAGGACAGAATTATTACTTAATGTATTAACTTTTCACCTACTTCTTTTGCTTATTAAGATCGCTATAATTTGCTAGAAGTGAACTTTTTAAGCTGCCTATGTTGAAGTTGAAAAGGCAAATCAAAATCAGATTTTCATTTAAAATGTGCCTATATTTAAAAGACAGAAATAGAAGTACAAATCTTGGTTAGTTTTCATAAATACAGAAGTATGACTCTGAGATTAATTTTTAGCTTATGCTTCCTGCAGTAATAACTCAACGGTGCAGAGCCCTGGGTTCACCCGCAGTTGTGTTCAGGTTGTCTCAATCACGAGGACTCCACCTTCATGAAATAGGAGCTTGGGACATTTGAGGGGAAAGGCTGAAACAAAGCAACAGGCTTTCAGGAGTTCCATACTTGTAGCACTGTATCTGGCTCAACATCTTGGCTGTTTTAGCTTATGATTATTGATGTGTTAAGGTGAGTTATCTTTAGTATTATTCTCCAACTTTCACATCCCGAAAGTTTTATAATAAATACCTGCTGATTCAAATATATTAGTTACTTGGAGGAATTTTTCAGAAAATAACTACAACTCAGGGCTGTAGAGACAGCTCAGCAGTGAAGAGCTCATAATGTTCTTCCAGGGATGCAAGTTCAGTTCCTAGCACCCACAAAGTGACTCACAACTCCAAGAGATCCGGCACCCTCCTCTGGACTCTGTAGGCACTGTGCACTACACATGCATGCACAAATGCACACATTCACAATAGTTAAAAATAATAAAAATAAATCTTTGTTTTAATTACCACAATTCAATCAAGATTTCATGCGGAGTGTTGAGCCTAGTAACAGGCAGTGCAGATACAGACTCTGGCGATGCCATTTGCATCTGTCCCTTTGAGTAGGTTAAGTAACTCCTGCAGGCCAGGTCTTCTGTTCTGTGTATTAGGAATTACTGTATATTTCAGGGACAGTGTGTAGAGATTAATGATTATTTAAGACAAGGAGGCAATACAGTATAGTAGGTAATAAGCAGGCCACTTACTAGCTTATTGACCTTGGAGACATTTCCTCACCCCCACCACCACCCCGTTCTCAGTTTCCTTATCTGTAAAGGGGGAATGGCACAGGTTCATATCTCATAGTGGTTGTTACTTGAATTAATATTTGCAGAGTACTTAAAACTGTGCCTGGTGCGTGGTCCTGTTCAAGTGTTTGCAAAATAAATTGTTCGTTAAATTTCTGGGCACCAAGTAAGAACTCAGTAAAAGGAGGCTGCTGTTTGTGTTCAGTGCATAATTGATTCCATTGAAAATAAAGCTGTAAAACTTTGATAGCCAGATAACCTCCTTCAGCACATTAAATAGAGTCCACTGGCCTTCAAGGCTTGTCAGTGCAGGTAGTAAAGGAACAAGGAAAGTGCATCACTTGCATTTGAAAGTATTTCTGTCTGAGAGAATGTTTCCGCTGAGCAAAGCCTTAAATGGAATTAGTAATATGGAATTAGCTGTGTGTCACAGGTCACTTCTCTTTAGCTCAAAAAGAACATTTCAGACTTGATTGGTAACTCGGCACCTCTGCCATTGCTTCTACAACTTTCACTTACTAGAAGACCTTGAGATAAGGTTTCTGTGTATACAGTTTCAGTCCTGAGCCCTAGAAATTAGAAAGGATGGAGGTGAAAAGGGATTTATTGAAAAAATATTCGTTGACCTTCATTCATTCATTATCTCTCCTCCTGCTGCCAGTACCGTATAATGGGGAAGTGGCCTTGCATATGCAGCATGATGACATCCATCCTGCTTTGCAAGCTCGGTTCATCAAGCCTGGACTGTGGAGGAGTGCTCTAGGCCTCCATCTGTTGCTATCCCTCCCATCCTTTCTCCACTTTGTTTCTTAGCACTTGGACTCCCTGACTGGGCACAATTCAATGGTTCTAGATGGTTCATACTGGTCTGCGGATAACATTTCATCCAGCCTTGGTGATTATTCCTGTGCCCTCCTGTTAGACAGTGTGACTATGTTTGGAGGTGGATGAGGCAACTGACTTTTTCTTGCTGTTGGGCAACAAAATATGCATTGTCGGTGAATGGGTTTTCAGTTGGTGCCATGAGTCAGCCTGTCACTCTGCCTTTCCTTGCCAGTGTTCATTTCCTTGGGGTTGTCTTCTTCAGTCTACTATGGTCATTACAAATGTGTACCCTTTCATCAGGCTAGACAGCCTAAGTCTATCAGTCATTTAAGAAAAGCTAACCCTCAAGCCATCTGCTTCTCAGTAAGGTAATTATTTTTATTTATTAAAATCACATTGATTGGGAGGGGGTGCGCTATGTATGGGAAGGGAAGAGTAAGTGTGCCAATGTGGAGGCAAAGGACAACTTGCAAGAGTCAGTTCTCAACTTCCACCTGGAAATTGAACTTAGGTCATAAAGAGGCATCAAGCATCCTTTTCCCTCAGAGCCACCTCATCAACCCAAGAATTTTTGTAAAATTATAAAATAGACATTAGGGGGGGGAATTACACACACACACACACACACACACACACACACACACACACACACACACTTGTAGAGACCAGCAACACCATCAGATCAACCATGTCAATAAAATTTATTAAAATAAAAAAAATAAAATAAAATAGACATTATAACACACAGAGATTAAAAACTGCCTGAGTTGTGGTTCATAGAAATTATTTACTTTTTCTTAGCTTAAAGTAAAGATATGTTTTTTTCATTACTCATTTATTTGCTTTTCCCTTCTTTAAAAAAAATTAATAAATAATTTCTCTTTAATTACAAAAAAAAAACCCTGAATGTGTTTAGTAATTACTCTTTTGCAACAGTAAATCCTGACAACAGTTAATCATCCTTAGTTTCTTCAGCACAGCTTGTGCTGTTTGTTTTCTAGTCCTTGATGTGCAGATGCATGGGTCACTTCAGAGCTGGCCAGAGGGACAGAAGCTCAGACCCTGCTGACTCAGAGTCTACACTGTAGCAGTTCCCAGCTACGTATTGCTGCAACGAACAAGAGAAATCTCCCCTGTACTTGGTGTACCCATTGGGCAGTAATCAACAACAGCATATTTACTCTTTATACGACTCTTTTGTGCCTAAAACACTGGCCCTTTGCTAATGATGCTTGGGCACTGGTAATTCATGTTATTTATGATGACAGTAATAGTGGGTTTTGTTATCAGGGAGATAAAGGTCAGTTATCTTTCAAACACAGGGCAGAAAACACTAATAGTCTAATGTGTGATGCCTGTAGCTTGTAACTGGTTACATTAGAGATAGTTCTTTGACTCTGCTTTTGAGTCCTTCTTGATTCCCATGAGTGTCGGTAACTGATCTTTGGTTAAAGATTCGAGCCCAAATCCTATCTTTTATAAATATTGAAACCATATACAAACCAAGTGAGTGAGTGGCTGTATTGGGAAATCTTGAAGCTGTTGTGAGAGTAAAACTTGAGAGTATGCCTGGTCTCCCAGGGAGGGAAGCATGCACCATCCTGACATAATAGGGGCAGGGAGAGCTGTCTGCATAGCCCATCATGCACTCGTTTGTTTTGTTTGTTTTTAGAGACAGGCTTTCTCCTCGTAGTCCTGGCTGTCCTGGAACCCACTCTTTAGACAAGGCTGGCCTCGAACTCACAAAGATCCTCCTGTCTCTGCCTCCCAAGTGCTGCTGCCACCACCCAGCTTCATCACGCACTCTTAGAATGAATATTGCTTCCTGAAAGGAACATAGGTGTGCATTAGATACAACTCTATAAACATCCTAACTGTTCTCCTTCACATGGTAAGGTGCTGCGATTAAAGACCTGATAAGCAGCTTCATCTGGCACAGAAATGAGTTTAAAATCCTTCTTCTCTGTTTAATGGTAGGGATTGAGCTGGCTTTGGGGCAGCCTTTCCTCTGATTTTAAGTTATATTAAACTCTGCCTAGTGGCATGCTTAGGGCTTTGACGGAACAGTAAACAAGCACACCTGACCTGTATTACTCACTTGTAGCTGAGAATACTTAACGTACTAGTGTACAGATCTGGGGCCTAATCTAGGTTTCTAAATACTGTTATTTAACAAAAGAACCATAGCATCTTGGAGAAGTAGTGGTAGTAAGGGTAGGGCAGAGAAGATACAAGATGAGCTTGGGTAATCTTCTGGTGTCCGGAGATACAGAAATATTTAAAACTAAATTTAAAAAGACATGTTAAATGAAGCATGTTGGAAAGACATAAGCATTAGCCAAAGCTGGAACAATTGGAATATCAGAGTAAATAACAGCAGTATTCTGCTGTAGCTCAGAGAGTCAAATATTTACAAGTGAATGATACAGCAGTTATCATCTCTTCATCACAGAGGAATTGCAATTAATGAGGTGATAGATTTAATTAGTGAGATTTGACCATTGAACAATACAAACATACCAGAATACCACATTGTAGTCCATAAATGTATATTATTTTATATTTGGCATTTTAAAAGTGAGATTTAGGGCCAGCAAGATGGCTCACCATGGATAATGGGGCTTGCTGACAAGCCTGATGACCTGAGTTGAACCCCTGGAATCCACACGGTAGAAGCAAAGTCCAACAAGTTGTCGTCTGACATCCACATCTGTGCCATGGCATGCACGTGCCTCCACATATAATCAAACAAATATTTTGAAATGAAAATTTAAAAATAGAAATGAGGCCATGCTAGAAAGGAAACATTTTCCCACTTAATCCTCTGATCTGACATGGTCTGAAATCTAAGTCTGGGTCAGAGAGAGGAGTGCCCACGTGATTGTTCCCTACTTGTTGCCCAGAGCCAGTGATGATGGAGTCTGTAACTATTCTGAGTTGTTGGGAGACTTTGCTCTGGGCTGCCTCCAGTGGCTCATAACACACACACAGCATTCGTGTGTGCAGTGAAGAGACAAGTGAAGTGGGTAGGGTGATGAAATGGGAACAACTCAGTAGGTCCCACATCCTGGGATCTAACCAAGCACAGATGGAAAATATTGCTCATGGGTGCTATGTAGATAGGCCTAGGCAGGTTGCAGCTCTGCTAAACGTGTGCCGAATTGTTGGGTGGTGGTGGTGGTTTTACCGTTATACCCTAAGCAATTAAATATAGCAACTATTTAGATTGCCTCTGTACTGTATTAGGTATCATACATAATCCAGAGATGATTTAAAGTGTGTAGGAGGAGGTGTGGGGGTTGTATGCAAATACTGCCCCATTTTATATAAGGGACCTGAACATTCATATTTTGGTACCCACTGTGGGTACCAATCCCACAGAGGTACTGAAGGGCAGTTGTGTAGTCCATTCTGTTTTAGTAAATGGTAATCAGAAATCCTGAATGTTCCTGTTTCATCTACATGCTCACCCTTTACCTCATTCACTTACAGAAAGCCATTTACAGAAAGCAATAGGCTATGAATGAAGAAAATTATCTAGATTTCTATGAAGAAATATAAATGGCTTTTTAAAATGCCTTTTCATTGCCAATACTTTTTGGTTTTTCGAGACAGGGTGTCTCTGTGTAACAGTCTGGGCTGTCCTGGAACTCACTTTGTAGACCAGGCTGGCCTCGAACTCACTGAGATCCACCTGCCTCTGCCTCCCAAATGCTGGGATTAAAGGCATACGCCACCACCACCACCCGGCTCCTTGCCATTTCTTTAACCTGGCAGTTATTAACTTGGTCACAAATAGCTACAATCACTGTGTCAGGGAAGGACGTAAGGATGTAGTTAAGCCTGGTTTCTGGTCCATGTCCATGATGTGCAATAGCCAGCCACATCATCTCTCACAAGTGCTTAACTTTCTCCTGAAGTAAGTCTTCCACATTGCTTTACTAAAGACTCCTCAAAGAGCTTAGATTACCACGTAACATGTGATAAAGCCCCTTTAAAAGACATGAAAACATGGGCTGCACCTGTAGCTTTTCTTGTATACATGAGGCCCTCACTGACACTTACTGAGTACACACTGTTTCAGTGACAATATATATACTTTTTCTATTTAAATCTTAACACACTTAGCAGGTCACCAAAAATACAATTTTGGAGTGCTCTGGCAAAGGTTCTCGGATGTGGACAGGTATAGTTCTGTGATAGCATAGTGAGCCTGGCTCCCATTTAATGTGGCTCTGATTGTTCTACAGAATCGAATACCTAGAAAACATAAGCGTCCATTTAGTTCCACCTTCTTGTGACTGAACAGGATGCTTTATCTGCCCAATCCATAAAAATTATGTTGGACAGGACCAACCTAGACATGGTGATTCTTCCTCAGTTCTTACTGTCTTGCTAAGAAATGTACCAATGGAATAACCTCAAGAACACAGGGCAAGCTGTCTTCCCAACAGGCTTGTGTCCTCCCTCCTTAGAGATGGTGTCACAGGGGTGTGTGAAAGTTCTAAGTGAAGCACTTTGTCTGGCTCTTTGAGACGTTGAAACTTTTATCATGGAGAGTTTCTTCAGTTGACATATACTGAAAAGCTCATCTTGCCATTGTGGTTTAAAATGCACTCATCACTGTGCCTACCTCAGGCTCTCCAATCATCTGTTCTAGAGTTTGGTTGTGTCTTTCTACAGGAAATTAACCTTTTCCTCTTAAAGTAGATTTAAGTATCTAATTCTTTTTTTTGTTGTTGTTTGTTTGTTTGGTTGGTTGGTTTGGTTTCGTTTTTCTGAGACAGGGTTTCTCTGTGTAGTTTTGGTGCCTGTCCTGGATCTCACTCTCTAGACCAGGCTGGGCTCAAACTCACAGAGATCCACCTGGCCCTGCCTCCTGAGTGCTGGGATTAAAGGTGTGCACTGCTGCCGCCCAGCTAAGTATCTAATTCTTAACTCATTCTAGAATATAGTTTTTCTAAAAGATCAGAACTATCTTTATGCATGAGTTATCAGGTGGCAGGAGTGGCTAGTCATTTGAGTTCAAGTAAAGAAGATAAAAATCTCTGGGATGGTGTTACATTGTAAAGCTGGATGTGATTGGCACCCCGTCCTTGTATGGCCCACAGGCATGGGCTAAGGCTTTTTCCCAGATACACTGTCTTTCTCTCCTGAGCCTTAAGCTCCTGCTGGTTTTTCTACTCCTCCTGTGTCGTTCCTCGTTCCTCGTGACCTTCTCTGGAAGGCAATAATGATAACAGTGGTCTCACAGAAGCAGTGCTGACATTTCACATCTGTGCTCTGGACACTCTACGTCTTCAGTCATTACTCCTCACTGCATCTTACCTAATCTGGGAGGTCGATTATTCTCGCTGGTATAGATTTGGAAACCTAAGCTTCAGAGAAGTCAAATACCTTTCCTATGACACTAGAGTTAGAAAGAGACAAACTGTGAATCCGTTCTAGTTCTCCCTAACTTTGTAGTTATTATTCTCTTCCGTGAAGCAGCTATGACATGGTTACAGTCATTACTCAGCCTGATGCCTACCTACCTGTTCTTATGTCAGCAGGCTGAGAGAATATTTTCCTACGTTACTAATGTGTGTTGTCACAAGGCACAGACAAAGCAGGAGTTTACATTAGCACATTGGTCCCTCGTAACAGCTGCCATCTGGGTATGTTTGTTATTGCAGCTTCACAGGTGGGGAAACTAAGGTTCCCAGGTGCTGACCCTGGGCCCAAAGCCAGTCTCTGGCAGTGGAGACTGGATCCACTCTTCTTTGAGTCTTCGCTTAAGCTCCCTGTGAATGCAGTGCTTTGCACATACGAGTAGTCCTCTCAGTGTGAAGACTCAAAGCACAAGAGTATGGGCCTAACTTGTACGACAGTAGGAATTTGTTTCTTCAGTCTTTTAAAAGGGTGAACACACATCTATGACAAAGGACACTGAAGACGTGTGTGCATATGCATATTGAAAGCATTGAGTACATGTCTGCAGAGTGCATTCTGGGTATCCAAACTGTAGATTCAGTGTGACTTAAGATTATAAGGGGAAAGGCGTACGTACAATTGTTTTGAAGTATAATGCCACTGCATTCTAGAAATGAACGTAAAAGTGATAGTGGTGATTGGTGGCTCGTGGTCAGGTCATATGCTATCATTTGTTAATAACGAGATATTCAGATGCATATCTGCCTATAGTAGGATGTACAGATCAACGTTTAAAGAGTTATTACTTGAAAATTCTCAGTGCCTCAAAAGCTGGTATATGTTGCTACTTAGTTGGGTTTTACTCGTTCAACTCTTATAGAATTAAAAGTCCATTAGTAATCATCAAGTAACCAAGTAACTTACATTCTACAATAATCAAATTTTGTATTTTGATTGTGATTGTCCACACAAATAGAACTTTCAGCCAAAAAAGAAAAAAAGGCATGGTTTAAGAACTGGGTTTGGTGGCCCACATCTATAGATAAGCCCAACATTTGGGAGAGTAAGGCAGGAAAATGATGAGTGAGTTCAAAGCCAGCCCAGGCCACACAGTGAGATCCTGTGTCTAAACAACAACAAAAACCATGGTTTAAAGTCATCTTCCTATCTCTCATGTGTTCTGTTTGAGTGGAGAACTCAATTTACATATGCATTTGTTCAGCAATGTTCATTATTTATTATTAGTTTATCATTGTGATAATTACTAGGGAAATACTACAAGATAGATGTTACCCTTACCTTTATATATTAGATCATAGTAGTCCCACATTATAAAATTGTTTACTGAGAAATGCAGTGTACTTTGGGAGCAGAAATGAAAGTAACATTTATTTCTATCCCAATAGATTTTGGTTTTGGAAATTTCTTTAAAACTGGTGAACTGCTGGCAACATGGTGTGGCAGCCCCCCTTATGCGGCCCCAGAAGTCTTTGAAGGGCAGCAATATGAAGGACCACAGCTGGACATATGGGTATTGCTTTGCTTTGATATGTTAAATGTATCTATCATGATAACTGATACTCAGACCTATCTTAGACGTTCCTGGTACTCAATATATGAATAAGATTTCATATTCTCCCCATCCAATGGACTGTAATTAGTCAGAGCATCTGGAAATGGATTCCCTAGGAAAGAATTTCTAGAGACAAGTGTTATCATCCTATCAGCAATGATTTGAAGTAAAGTGGTGAGCAAAATGATAAAATTCAAATCATTTGGTATTTATTATGCTTACTCTCACCACAGGAGGTGAGATGGGAATTCTGGACAGGAGTCCATGTGATTTTAAGAGCTGTGGCAGTGTTTGGGAAATCAGTGTTTGAAGTTCTCTCTGAAAGTGACTGCATCGTTCTCTTCCCTAGAGCATGGGAGTTGTTCTTTATGTCCTTGTTTGTGGAGCTCTACCTTTTGATGGACCAACTCTCCCTATTTTGAGGCAGAGGGTTTTGGAAGGAAGATTCCGGATTCCATATTTCATGTCAGAAGGTAACAAGCTGTTCATCATATTAGTTGTGCATTAAAGAGTTTGTGCTGTATGAAGTCCTAGCCAAAGTATCCCTTCTGAGAGTTTGGGTTCCAGAGAAAATGACTGAGTCATTTTAAAAACCATGGGGCTCTGCAGCACCCTCCATGTAGACCAGACAAGTTCCAGCCTTCCTCCTTGTAACTGAGAACAGAAGCTACCCAGATTAAGAGCAGCAAGTCTTCCCATTCAGCTTGGGTCTATAAATGTCCTGGTTTATTTTAGACTCCATAGATACAGGCTTACAACTATTTTACTCTATGTATGAAATAGATATGCAAAATTAAAAGTTTTTAAATTCAAAGTCAACTGATGGGACTTTGATAAATTCAACTGAAATGCCACGATCCTTACCTGTCTTATTTTGGGCCATCATACAGACAACAGTTTGATTTACTCCTTATTTGTGTCTTTAGTTTTCATCCTTATCTCTTACTCCTGAAAACAGTAGATGTAATTAATGCACTTGGGAAGGCAAGGTCACCTAGGCTCTGGAGACAGACTGCCTGGTTGGAATCGTGAGTTCACGACTCACTGGCTGTTCAGTTCTCACTCATCTGTAAAATGGAGTTAGCAATAATAGTTCCTGCCCTGGAGGTGTTGTAAGGATGATGAAATTACTCTGCACAAAGCACTTAGCACAGGGCCTGATGGATGGGAGTGGCAGGAGGCTGAGTTGGAGGAGGGTGGTGAAGAGCTTGCTGTCACTCAGAGCTGCAGCTGCATTGTATGTAGTGTAACGGAAGCAGAGCTTCATACATAGTCCTTGGCAGCACCGATGAGAAAAGCAGCAGCTCCCTGGAAAAAGCACGGCGCTCTCCCAGGGCCTTTACTGAACATACCTCGATATGACCGAGGATCAGTTCATAATACTTGTTCTGAGAATGAAGCTTAGGATTGTTTTTCCTTGGTGGAAATCTAAGTGTGACTAGATACAATGCACTACACTAGAAAGGCTCTATTTGCACACAGACAGACTTCTACTCACCTGTGTTTGTTTGCTCACCATCCAAACTTAACCAGTCTACCCCTCATGTATTCATTTGCTCATTGGTCCTGCTTTCCAGTGAAGAATACATAGATTGACATTGTTGTGCAAAGTCACATGGGCCGTGCAAGTATACCTGAAGGTGATCTATGTGACTTTTTAACATTGTGATTTCCACAGAGTGTGAACACCTTATTAGAAGGATGTTGGTCCTAGATCCTTCCAAACGGCTAAGCATAGCTCAAATCAAGGAGCACAAGTGGATGCTCATAGAAGTTCCTGTGCAAAGACCTATTCTCTATCCACAAGAACAAGAAAATGAGCCGTCCATCGGAGAATTTAATGAGCAGGTTCTGCGATTGATGCACAGCCTTGGAATTGATCAGCAGAAAACTATTGAGGTAAAGTGATAGTGATGTGTCTAGAGGTATTTTAGGGTTCTTCTGCATCTGTCACTTGAAGATCTGGGCTCACACCTGTCACCCTAGTCTTTTAGCACATTCCACAGTACACACATGCCTGGGTGTACTGCTCAGGGTTTCCTGATGATTCCATCAGGCTCTGTTTATAATTGCTGTTATTCAATCTCTAAACTCCTTCCTTCACCCTCTCTGCCAAAAAGTCCAAGAACAGAATTTTCAGAGGATTCAGAAAAGGCCAAGACTGAAGCTTAAAAATACAAGATGGAGGAGGCTGGGCATTGTGTTGTGCACCTTTTATCCCAACACTCTGAGGCAGGCAGATCTCTGTGGGTTTAAGGACAGACAGAGTTACATAGTGAGACCCTATCTCCAAAGAATACAATGTTTCTTCAAAAGTGAAACATGAAATTTCATGTTGGTATGAAACTAGTTTGTAGGGACTGTAAACGTACATATATGGAATAAAGACTAAGGACTGAGCCAAGAGCCAATAGGAAAGCATCAGATTAAAGACAGCCAGTAGGGTGTAAGAGAACCAGAGACACTAAACAGGCCGAAGCAAGTGAGCTTGTGATTTGGAAATATTAATGGTTATAGAACAAAGAAAGCTTTGAACCTGGAAATTTACTCTTGGCTGGTTTTTTTTTTTTTTCTGTCTGGTAGTTAGCATGCCTATAGAACATATGCAGTGCCTGCACAGCAGCCCCACCAAAGCAGAGCAGTGCCTTTGTGGAGACAGTCTCTTGTCTCCTTTGTAGCCATGAGCAAAACCAAACTTGCTGTCTCACTTTGTGCA
Source organism: Peromyscus aztecus (assembly GCA_902168405.1). Lineage (NCBI taxonomy): Eukaryota > Metazoa > Chordata > Mammalia > Rodentia > Cricetidae > Peromyscus > Peromyscus aztecus. The sequence goes on along the minus strand of CABHPQ010161707.1, from coordinate 13,687 downwards.
TTGTGCACTCAGTGGTGTTTTCCCATGCTTATCCATGGAGTAGATCCTGGATGGCACCTTCTGTGAGGTCCCTCTGGCCTGTGGGTTTTTGTTTGCCCTGATGGTGTCCTGGATCCGTGTTACCCCATACAGCACCCATGTGGATTGTCAGGTGAGATTAGAAGCCAAAAGAGAGGTTGTTCCTCTGTTGCATTGGCATCCCAGGAAAGCTGGCAGGCTAGTGATGTGAGAAATTTGGGAAGCAAGTTTGTTTTCAAGGTTTCCAAAGGGTGGGACTGCAAAAACAAGAGGAAAATATTACCTAAGAACACAGACACAGTGTCTCTCCATCTAGCATCCAGATGTCATTCTCCAGCCCAAAATAATCACCAGAAAGCTCTGCAAACGCTTTGCTCATTCACTTCAGAGTTGTCAGTGATTTAAACTTTGCCTGAAGCTACAGAGTTAGAACTTGGGGGCCCAGGTGCTGACCAGCCTTACACTTAGTGCTGTGAGATGGGACCATGTCACAGCACTGGCAATGTCTACATGAAGCCGTGATGGCATTTTCTCCTAATGCAGAAAAATAAATGGATCCCAAAACAAAGAAATAGGACCAGACAGTTGTTCAAAGATGTCACTATTGATAGAGTAATATCAGAGACCTGGATTGTATGCCTTCCTGTCGGAATTCCAGAGAGGGTTTGCTGTGAAGTATGCTTTGCTACTGTATTTTTTTAAAGTACTTTAGTATCTAAAATTAAGTGAATGAAAATACAGTTCTAGCTGGAGAGGTGGCCCAGCAGTTAAAGAACACTTCCTGCTCTTCCAGAGGACCCAGGTTCAATTCCCAGTACTCACATGATGGCTCACAACTGCCTGTAACTCCAGTCCCAGGGGATCCAACTTCCTTTTCTGGCCTTCTGTGGCACCAGGCATGCACATGTAGACAAAACACTTATAAATAAATGAAAATTTGAAGAAGAAAAAAGAAAATACAGTTCTAAAATCTCAAGCCAAAATTATTGTAGAAATTCGTCTGGAGGGCTCACTTGGTCCTGTGTCCTTGAACTGAACATCATGGCAGCAGGGACAAGTAGCAGAGGCTGTTTTTCACTTCTCAGAAGACAGGGGACAGAGATGGAGGTTTTGTGATGTTACTTTTTGGATACATAACCTTACCCTTCCTTTTAAAAAGGCTAGATTCCTTAGTTGGTTTTTATAGTTCTTTGCCTTCAACACCTGTTTTCTCTTTCAGTCTTTGCAAAACAAGAGCTATAATCACTTTGCTGCCATTTATTTCTTGTTGGTGGAACGTCTGAAATCACATAGGAGCAGTTTTCCTGTGGAGCAGAGACTTGATGGCCGCCAGCGCCGGCCTAGCACCATTGCGGAACAAACTGTTGCCAAGGTAACGGCCCATAGAGCCACTAGTCTCGTCTGTGCGTGTGCCTTTTTATGTTGGACACATTTTTCATCATTTGGTACAAAAGGTTAAGATCTCATCTTCTACAGTGTTTTTCTAGAATGTTTCAGCCACTGCCATTCTCTAGATTCTCAAAACTCTTAGCACCCTCTTGCTTTTAAGGATTAACTTTATTTTCAGTTCTTTTTTTTTTTAAGGGATAGTTTGTCATTTAATCATTTGCTAATCTTGCAAATTAATGTAACTAGCCTGTACTTTCAGTTCATTTAACAGAATGTTACTATAGATCGACCATGTGCATGCACTCTAGGAGTTTGAATGCATAGAACACCATCATGGTCCTCAGAGCTGTATTGTAGAAGCAAAATAAGATACAACCAGAATCATCCTTCAGAACAGATAGAGGTGTGAGACCATGATAGGGACATGAAATACTGAAGACATGACTAGGAAGGAGATGCACACAAGATGAACAAAGGTGTTCACATGGGCCATTGTAGGCCTTTTCCTATTAATTCAGTCCATTTGGACTGAAGTCTAAGGAAATAAAAATTTGGAGTGGTAAGTGAAAGCCATATTGTGAAGAGCTCTAAATTCCAAGAATGACTTATAATTGAGGAAGCAATAATGATCTTATGAAGACCATAAGCCATTTAGTATGGGAGCATTGGAAAGGATGGCTTGGTAGGGAAGAGCTGGTAGGGAGCGGGTATGTTGTTTATTTCGAGACAGGATCTCACTAGCTGGCCTGGAACTTGTTATATAGACCAGGCTGGTCTCGAACTCACAGACATCCATTTGCCTGTACTTCCCAAGTACTGGGATTAAAGGCATATGCCACCATGCTCAGCCTAGGAATAGCAGAAATTTTTGAAGAATGCTTATGAGATTCTTACACTAATTGAGATGCAGAATGCTGAAAACTTACTGTGGTGCTGGGAGGAAGGGAGGAAGGACTGAGAAAGGTGGACCTATGTGAGCTTAGCACTGACTGCAAGTGCAGCTTCACGTAGTGGTTCAAAACGGGACACTGGAGCAATTTCCAGATTCTGTGCCTCACTTACCTGTTCTAAAATGGGAATGATACTAAGTGCTGTGACAGATGAGTTGCTATCTCTGAAGCCTGTAAACGGTACCTGGCACATAGCAAATGCTGAGTATCTGTTCCACAACATTAGAGGCAACATTCTCCTCGAAGGCCTAAGGGTACAGTGAAGACATTGCTTGGTGCTTGGGAGTGAGTGGTCTGAGAGGTCTAGGACTCGTGTGTAGAGGCTGGGAAAGGAGTGGTTTCTTCCCAGTAAGATGCCTGCCACATCTGTAAGTAGCGCTCCATGTTCAACAGAATTATAAATGTACAGGAATATAAGATTTTGCATTGACTTCTACAGAACATGAAAAAATGAATGAAAATTCTTGATTTCTTTCTAACAGGTGAATTATATCTTTTTCTTAACTATCTTACAAATAAAATAATGTCTTAATACAAATGTTGAGGGAATCCTATACCAGTGTAGCTCCAGACATTTGGATCAGAGGATTCCTGAGCACTTGAGAACTTTCAGAATGGAACAGCGCTGCTTTGGAGCACGAGGGCAAGGGAAAGAGAGCTCCTCAGCTGTGTTGATAACAGTGAGCTGCAGTGAGCCTTCCATATAAGTGTGGCCGACCAATGACAGGGCAAGGGAAGAAGAGCTCCTCAGCTGTGTTGGTAACAGTGAGCTGCAGTGAGCCTTCCATACAAGTGTGGCCGACCAATGACAGGAAGCAGAATGCCCTAGTGCAGGAACACACTTTCCCAGCTGTTTCTTTACTCCTCTTAAATACTCCACAAGTGAGAGTGGGGAAGGGTTAGATCAGCAGTTGTTCCCAAGCACCAGTGTGTGTTGTTGGACGAGAACTTTCCTGTCTACACAGTAAGCAGATCCTCAGATCCCTCAGACTGTTTAATTTGGCTTGGAGTGCAGATGTATAATGTACGTGGCTTCTTTTGTTTGTTAACCTTGTTGTTTACTGCCAAGCACAACACGAGTTCTTTTCACTGTGTGCACTGGCCTGAGGCAGCATCAAACTGTGCATACTCTGACTTCAAATGGGTCTAGTTCTAATAGACGGCTTCCCAACTCACATACTAACTTGTTGAAAGTACCTTCTGGACCCTAAAAAGGAGGCCCCACAGCTGAAGAAAGGCTCCCTACCCTCTGTTTTAGTGTGCCTTGTTTTTTTTTTTTTTAAAAAAAAAGTGATTTCTCTGTTTATTTGGATGTAAATATGCTCAAAGTTTTAATAGAACTTCCTTGTTTTAATTCTTTAAATTTTCATTTAAAAAGAGAGTAGATCATTTGTTCCCTGGCATAGCAATAAATAAAGCCAAACCAGGAAGTAGCATGATCTAATAATACAGAGGTCATACAAACTATAGAATCATGTAAACCTTGAGTTCCATATAGAGATGGGTGATTTTGCTCTGGTCAGCATTTCTCAGATCCTTTGTCTATAAATATAAAAAGGAAATAGTGCCTGCTTAATAAGATTGCTGCCAAAATAAAATTAGTCAAGCTGTGGAAACAGTTGCCTTCAACAAAGTACAGTTCTCATCTGCTAGGCAGTGTTGCAGCCACTGAAGTACCCAGGGCCAACCCTTGCTCATACAGCAGTCGTTATCTAGTGATGGAGTGCCCATTATTATTTGTAGACACCAGTGAACTGCTCACTGTATGTGGGTGGCGAGTACTTTTCATTCACTGTATATCATGCCAGAAACTCTGCAGCTGACCAGCTTCAGGCAACTATTTAAGAGAAAAAAGAAAACTCTTACCTTTTTCTCATAAACCCTAAATTCTAGTTTTTAACAATCTTTCTACGTCAAGTTTGTATCAGCTTTAAGCAGAAGAGAATGAAACAGTCTTCTGTGCTCTTTAATTGCTGATTAGAGGTTGTTCCGCAATCATAGGACAAAGCTTTATCTTAATTTGTGTGGACTGCCATAGCAAAATGCCAGATCAGCATTTACATTCTCATGGTTCTGGAGGCTTAAAGCATGAGATGTGGGTGCCCTCAGGTGAGTTTATAGCACAATCTCTCTTCTGGGCTAGTAGGCGGCTGCCTCCTGCTGTGCCTCTTCCTCTTCTTACAAGAATACCAGCCTGCCATGTAGTGTGTGCCTGTACCATAGTAACGTTATCTCATCACCTTTATGATTTGACAATACCTTTGTGTGTTGATATCCATACTTATTCCAAAAGGGTATTTTTGACCAGTGCTGGGGATTGAACCCAGGGTTTTGTATGTCCTTGTCAAATCCTCAACCACATCACATCTCAGCTTCTGAAAGACTTCAACAGTCACCTCACACAGACTTGTATTTCCTGGATATGTCACATCAAAATGTTATTCCTCTATCCAAGTCCTTGGTCCATTTCCGTAGTCTCTCAGGTGTAAAAGTGGTTGAGGAGACCAGGTGTGATGGTGGGTGCAGTAATCCTAGCACTGTGGAGAGGAGACCAGGTGTGATGGTGGGTGCTGTAATCCTAGCACTGTGGAGCCTGAGGCAGGAGGATTCAGGAGTCAGTGCCAGCTGGAACTCCAGAATAAGACCTTGTCTCCAAAAGAAAAAGTTGTCAAGGAAAATGTGTGCTTAATCTGACACAGCTCAGCCTACCATAAGGAGTCAGAATTCTAGGGAGACAGGACCAAGATAGAGCACCCCAAGTACCCAAGAAATAAGCCCAAGAAGGATGTTGGTAGAATAGCAGCTCCTTTATCGTGCTCAGATGATGTGTAGTGTTGTTTGCAGTTTCCCATCCACTCACTACTAATGACGTGCTGTTGTTTTCTTCTTTATTTCGTATCTAATGATATTAGTATCAGAATACAGTCTATACAAGGTATGTTTTAAGTATACTCAAATTTTTTAAATGTATAGTAAGAACATACCCCTTCCTTCCTAAAAATTATCAATTTAGCTGAACATGGTGATGTACTTCTTCAATCCTAGTGCTTGGGAGACAGAACCTACCATATCTCTGTGAGTTCTAGGCGGGCCTGGTCTACTTAGCAAGTTCCAGGGCTACATGGAGGGACCCTGTCTCAGAAACAGAAACAAACAACAAAAAAAATTCAACTTCAAATTCCAGCTAGAAGCGAAGAGACACTGACTGGGACCAGAACTTCATCCATCTTCCTGGCTGGTTGCTTTGTCCGCCGGGGTCATTTTAAGACTGGAAGGGAAAGAGAAATTAACATGGCTAAGCTGAGGGCTTCAGCTTTCACCTTAACTTTGGCTAAGCTGAGGGCTTCAGCTTTCACCTTAACTTCACTATGAAGTGGGTGTTACCCCATCTTTACAGGTATAGAAAAGATTCAGAGAAAGCTAGATTGCCTGATTAAAGTCATTGTACAATAGGAAATGATAGAACCACCAGCCAAGCCCAAACCTTGAAAAAGAAATAGAATGTCATACAGTCTTGTGCTCTTGTTTGTCTGAATTTAGAAGTCACCATCCTATATCCCTTGTGACTGTAGCAGGGAAAAGAGAGGCTGTTCCTCTCCTGTTAGAATCTGGTATGATAATTGTCCCCTTGGATGTTTCACAGTGTCTGTTATGTTCAAGATATATCTAAGAAATGATTCTGCCAGTTCTTAAGGGCTGTGGATAGAAGGACCTTCAGCAGTAAAATCAGTCATTGCCAGTTGTCAAAAGGAAAGACTCTTAAATGATTTTTTTTTTAAGAAGAGTGTGATCCTTGTTTACTTAAAGCACTTAACAAAGGAGACAGAAGAATGGACTGAACCACCCACAGGAAGCCAAGGGTGGCGGTGGCACATGCCTATAACCCCAGCATTGTAAGAGGTAGAAACAGTAGGCCCAAGTTGACAGGAGAGAACAACAGAAATGGACCCAGAGCTCTGTGTAGCAGGCTGGTTTCAGGAAGAGGATTCTAGCAATAAGCATTTCTCCTATTGCTCCAGCAGGCTGTATTCAGACTGCATCTTCTCAAAGGAAAGGGACCTTCCTGTCACACTGTGTAATTGTTTCTCTCTTCTTCCTCTTCTCATGGGGAGAAGTAGGAAAAGACAATTACTTCATATACCTTCTTTATAGCTAGCTGTGGGACTTGTGTATATCTGGCCTTGGTTCATTGTTGAGTTTCTATAGGCTAGGCGATTTTTTTTTTTTTTTAATCTTTCAGTTAGTATATTTAAAGAAAGAAAAAAATAGAAGTTTATTGAATCAAGACAAAGATCATTCTTTGATTCCTTACAAAGGCTATCTTGTTGCCTGTGTGAAAGGTATATCTCTCATTATAAGACAGGAAATTCTGTACAATTTATTTCAGAGTGTCTGATTATTGAGACTTAAATTCAGTGCTTACCATGCATGTGCATGCACACATACATACACACACAATCAAGTCTTTTCTGGAGTTCCAGTGAATAACACTTTATCTTTGAATTGCCTCAGGAAGACTTACTTAGTTCTTCTTAGAGCGGTGTTGATGTGTCTAGAATAAGTAATAATGTTCCCACACTGTCTATTCTTGACATATTTTCAGGCACAAACTGTGGGGCTCCCAGTGACCTTGCATTCACCGAACGTGAGACTGATGCGATCTACCCTCCTCCCACAGGCAGCCAATGTGGAGGCCTTTTCATTTCCAACATCCAGCTGTCAAGCAGAAGCTGCCTTTATGGAGGAAGAGTGTGTGGATACTCCTAAGGTACGACTGGTGTGCTTGAGATGCGTGCAGTGGCTGCAGACTTCAGTGTGGTGTACAATATTGTAGTGTGCTTTCGCTGCATGTTGCTTTGGTGAAGAACCTTATTAAAGTGTTCAAAGATCAGCTCTCATCAATTAAACTACAACTCTCAGGACACATAAGCCCTCTACTTTTTCCTAACCAGTTCCTCTTCTTTCCCAAGTTTAAGATTCCTCATAAGTGTTTGGGTGCATGAGTGGATGGGTGTGTAGGTAGGTTGGTTGACTTAACAAATTATGATTTTAAAATCAAAAAGTCACCTGTTATGCTGAATTAGACTTCGTGATTATTGCCTCTCTTCTACACAGCAAACTGTAAATACAAAGTGATAGGATATCTTTTTGACTAAGTAAACATCCTTTTTGGTTCAGCTTGGGCATGCTTAAAGAATTTACTTTGTATTTTGTGTATTGTATAAAATTGGCTGTTAGGAAATAGAAGATGACTGCTTCTTTCATGCAATGAATTGTTTCTGACTTCTAATATAAGTGGTACATACTCAGTACCAAAGTGCTATACGTTATCTGATCATATTAATAGGAAACAGTGTCATAAAAGAATATAGGCCTTGGGGTGTGTTAAACTGATTTTTACTGAGCTATGTGAATTTGGACAAGGTGACTTTTACTTTCCTCTGTATAAAACAAGGATACCTGTTTTAGGAGACTGTTATGAGAATTAAGTAAGATAATCTATGTAGTTTAGGGTAGATTTTAAATAGTTTTCCCATGTTTTAAACGCCTCTTTAGGTAATAAAAACATGAATCAGACATGAACTTGCCTAACAGCCTGCTAGACTGTGGTCTAACAAAAAGAATATTATATGGAACTAAAACAACATACCAGCTGCTGAATAAATTGATAACATGTCACATAATGAGATGTAAGCCAAAGTGAACCTAGAAAAAGGCAGGGAGGCAGAGCCAGGCAGATCTCTGTGAGTTCGAGGCCAGCCTGGTCTACAGAGCAAGATCTAGGACAGGCACCAAAACTACACAGAGAAACCCTGTCTCGAAAAACCAAAAAAAAAAGAAAGAAAAAGAAAGAAAAAGAAAAGAAAGAGGCAGGGGAATTTGATTTTTGTACTTGATCAGGAAAATTGGGGTAACTATCAGAGCTGGAGCTACAAAGTAGAGTAGAATCTACATGTCTGGAAACTAGGGTGGAATATCTTCAGTGAAGGGAAGAAGTGTTCAAAAGCAAGCTCTAGGTAATCAGGTTCATCTAAATCAGAGCAGTGGTTCAGTTTGAGGGAAAGGGCATGTAAAGGAAAACTGTAGAAGTAAAGGTGTATGTGTTAATTTTGAATGGCAAGCAAACAATTCAGGTCTCTAGGCAGTGTTCTAGGTGTGGAATGTGGGGAAGTATCAGGTGAACCAGCCGGTGTGATAGTCAGACACAGCTGAAGGTTTCTGAGCAAGGAAACACTACATGCATCCTGTTCTTGGAAATTTTGCCTGCATGATTCTCAAGCAGGCACAGGCTAGGGAACAAAAAAAAATGGGAGGGTAAGCATGGGTCCAGGAGGAAGATGATGCAGGACCTGAAATATGGGAATGACTATGAAATGGGAGACGAGGGGATGGTGGCAATGGTATTGAAAGGATAGAATTCCAAGCCTACAGCAAGGTTTTGAGCCTAGACAGATGGGATAGGAAATGCCATTTAGTTGAGACCTCTGGATGTCAAGCAGATTCATAAGTTGCATGAGCCTAGCTGGAACACAGTGGCAGTGGCAGCCCCATGCCAGACTGTCAGAGCAGGTGTTAAGCCAACTTGCTGAACAGGAATAGTTACTGTCCAGCCCTAAAGATGAGTCTGCTTCCTGTAGACAGTCTGTTTTCTATGGCTTTGTTTGCTTAGCATTAAACATTAGGGATACATTCTTGTTCAGCATTTAGACATTAATTAGGGCAGCATAATTCATTTTTAAGATCTAATTCTCTTGAAGAAATTAAAATGCAGTGTGTTGAAGTCTTGTTGGTAAGGGCACCAGGCCCAAAACACAGATTGGGCACTGTCTGCTGTAATATATAGGGCAAGCTATTTTTAAAGCTTGTGATTGTTACAGTTACTAGGAAACAGACAGGAAATGAATGGTTTTGCAAAAGATATAGACAGTTGCTAGATGGTATATTCTCATTTATAGGAATAAGAGTGTCAAACTGGAACTGGCCCCCACACTGGCAATTCCACCCTGAAATTCAGACAAGCCATAAACATCCACAGGACTTACTGTGGATTGTTTTATTATGTCCTTCCAACTACCTCTTTCTTTGAGGCACACACAAAAGAACCTTTCAGTTTCTTTGTTCATATTGCTTCATATACATTTGCTATAACCCAGCTGTTTTCTGAAAGATACATCATAGCTGTATGTATTGATAATTCCATTTCTGCTTGCAGTCAAGGACTAGTACTCATTTAAAAACATCACCTCTCCTTCCCTTACTTGTTAGGAAAATCTCTTAAGGAGTCTGTCTTGAAACTTTGACTTGCAATTTCTGGGGCAGGAGGGGAAGGTATCTTTCTGAGAAGTAACTGAATCCCTAAGGACGTAGGGCCCATAGAGGGAAGACAGTGCGCAAACTGTGTACAGTAACTCTCCCATGTACACACATTTCAGTCCATTTGTAACACTGTTAGGGACTATAATAAAAAGATTTCCAAGTTCACACCTTCACTAGCTGGTTGACAAACCTGTAAGATAAACATTGAAAATGCAAGTGTGGTCGAGGCATTCCGTGTCTAATTGCACCTTAATACTCTGCATTATAAAAGTGGCAGACATGAGAGAAGGTCGGAAAGGCAGACACACAGAATCAGAGTAGTGTTAACCTCTAGCGGCTTTGAGAGAAATTTCACTTTCACTCCTGAATTTAAAATTTTAAATCGTAATTTGAAATAAAAACAAAAATAAAACTGCCATAATTATGCATGACAATATGAAGAGAATGAAGATAAAATTAATTGAGCTATAATCTCAATACTCAAAGATAGCCTATTTGATGTCATACTATAAATTGGTGGGTAAGGAATAAGGCTTACTGGATGGGAAGACTCTTAAAATTATTCTCTACTATGTGTAATTTTGTTATCTTCTGTATCTAACAATATATCATGAGAATTTTTCCCAGTCGTGACGTAGTCTTTGCAGGCATAAGCCTTAGCAATTATGTAATCCATTGCTTTATACATCTCTTTCTTTAACTAAACGCTGTAGTAGGCTTTTGCTTTTGGGCCACCAACCAGCTCCCAAATCATGACATGGAGATTTCTTATTAGTTGTGAATGCTCAGCCTTAGCTTAGGCTCATTCCTTGCTAGCTCTTATAACTTAACCTGTTTCTCTTCATCTACATTTTGCCTCAGGGCTCTTTACCTTTCTTTCTTTCTTTCTTTCTGTACATATCACTTTCCTGCTTCTCATGTCTGGCTGGCTGGCAACTGCCTGGCTTCTGGCCCTGGGTGTGTCCTTCCCATTCTCCCTCATTCTCTTCTCTCCTCCTTCCCACTTTTTCTACTTGAGCCTAGATTTCTCCTGTTTACTCTCTCTGCTCACCAGCCCCACCCATCCCTCTCCTGCCCAGCTAGTGACCATTCAGCTCTTTATTAGACCAATCAGGTACCTTAGGCGCCAAGGTGAAACAAATGCAACACATCTTTACATAATTAAACACATGCAGCACAAACAAATGCAACACACCTTCACATAGTTAAAGTAATATTCCACAGCATAAACAAATGTAATACATCTTTGCCTAGTTAACGTAATATTCCACAACAAAACGCCCCTTTTGAACACAGCTTTTTCTTGCATCCTTAAATAGACTTATGGTAGATAATTTTATGTACAGATCTTTAATTATTATGCCGTATTATTTAAGAATACATTTCTAAGCCAAGTATGAGTGCACATATAACCAGCACTGAGTAGAAGGAGGCAAGAGGACAGAAGTACAGAGGCGCTCGGGGCTCCATAGCAAAGCAGCGTCTTTAAAGGAGTTTTCTAGCATTGTTGTGATTCCTTTCTTTCCTTCTTCACCTGTGTAATGTGCCTCAAGGCAGGAAAAAAAAATGTATGTGTGTATTTTTAAGTGTTGTAGTTTTATTCTTATACTTTCTTACTGAAAAGCACTCCCCTTTGTTAAAAAAAAAAAAAAAAACAACAAAGTGTATTGTAAAGGAACTATATTTTTTCTAAATTATGTTAGTTGATTCTCAAAACAACTTTACAACTATTTTACAAGTGAAAAAAAAAAAAAAAAAAAAAAACAGAGCTTGGTTAGAGCCTAAGCACCTAACTTGCAAATGATCAAGTTCAGGTTTGAGCCTACAGCACCTGCTCAACATGTGCTACATTTGCCAGACATATGGAATGCAATTCAGTAAGGTCCATTTCTCTGCCCCAGACTCATGACTTGTAATATGCTTGGTGGACTGTATGACTCTGCTCACCTGCCCACAAAATACCATAGGCTAAGGAGCTTAAACAACAGAAAGTTTGTTTCTCAGAGTTCTGGAGGCCAGAGGGCAAGACAGTGTTAGTTCCAGCTGGTCCTGTTTCTGATGAAGTCTCCCTCCTGTGCTTTAGACAGCTACCTTCCCACTCTGTCTTGAGATATCACATAGCTTTTCCTGTGCACCCAGGAGCAGCTGAGAACAAGCTCTCTGATGTCTATTCTTTCTCACTGTTTTTTGAGACACGGTCTCACTATGAAGCTCAGGCTAGCCTCAAACACTTAACCCCCCTGCCTTAGCCTCCTGAGTGCTGGGATTAGAGGTGTGCACCACCATGCCTGGCTTCAGGTGTCCTTTCTTCTTTTATTTTTAATTATGGGTATGTGTCTCTGGGAGTATGTGCACAGGAGTGTTGGTGCCCACAGAGGTCAGAGGTGTCAGATTCCCTAGAGTTGGAGTTACAGGCAGTTGTGAGCCTCTTGACATGAGTGCCAGGAACCAAACTTGGATCATCTGCAAGAGCAGTAATGTCCATCTTAGCTTCTGCTCTGTCTTCTCTGCAGCCCTCCATGTGTCTTTTCTTAGAAAGATACTAATCCTATTGGGTCAGGGCTTCCCTCGCCTACAGGCCCCACCTCCAGGTAGAGTCACTTTGGGAATTAAGGCCAACATAGGAATTTAGAGAGGCGGGCTCAGGGACTTTGAATCAGTGCTGGGGCCTCTGAGGGCACTGACTGCTGGACGTGTATCGTCTACTGCATATGAGGTCTCTGAAAGACAAAGGGTTACATTTTACCCACATCTTGATAGCCTGTCATTTACTCTGTCTAAAGTATTTCTAGAGCATAAATTCTTACTTCTCGAAGCTTATGTAATTTATGTAGATTAGCCCAACATTTTAGTCATACATCCTTGTATGTCTAGTAGATGGTGAAGGGGCTTAGAAGTGTGAATTCTCAGTCCTTCTTCCTCACAGGACGACAGTGAAATACACTAAAGGGGAAAGCTTACCTGGATTCTCTTACTGTCAAGTCACTGGGTAAATTGGATGGGTGCTGTCCTGGCTAGTTTTTTGTCAACTTGACACAAGGTCATTTGGTAAGAGGGAACCTCACTTGAGAAATGCCCACGCCAGATTGGCCTGTGGAACATTTTCTTATTAATGATTGATGGAGGAGGGCCCAGCTCACTGGAGGCTGTCCCACCCCTGGGCAGGTAACTGGATGTTATAAGAAAGCAGGCTGAGCAGACCATGGGAGCAAACCAGCAAGCCAAACATTCCACTGTGGCTGCTGCTTCACTTCCTGCCTTTAGGTTCCTGCCTTGGCTTCCCTCAGTGGACTGTGCCCTGGGATATGTAAGCCAAATAATCCTTTCCTCCCCAAGTTACTTTTGGTGTTTTACCACAGCAATAGAAACCCTAGCTAAGCATGATGGTCAGCTGCTTCAGGAAACCTCCTTGTAGCCAAAGGTGCTCACCCGTGTTGACCCTGAGCCACCCCATGGGCTTTCTTACAGATTCTCCAGCCCCCAAGTGTTGTTTTTCTAACTGTCCCCAGATGAAAAGTCAGATCAGTGAAAAATCCAACCATTGCTGTATACCTGGAAGAGACTTTATTCAGACATAATTCCTCGTGTGGTTTAGATGAGACGATAAGTTTACAAGATTATAAATTCACAGGGAGCTGGCTGGTTTGGCTAACTTAGGATAAGGTGACTTCTATGCTGAGGGAAATAAAGAGCTTGCTCATACTGCTTATACCACAGGGGGTGGGAGGGGCATTTGACAAAGACTGCACAAATAAGTGTGCTCAGGAGTAATTGCTTTAAAAGGTCTTGAGAGCCTTAGCAAGCTGACAGTGGACAGCTAAGGAGCCTAGAATAAGAGTTGTTGGCCATTCTTTCCCATAAGAAAACTATTAAATACAAAGGAGACATGTATCTGGCCTGGGCCAGGAAGAGAATGACAGCTGCTGGCCAGATTACACATTTCCCGTTTTCTGTGCCATGGGAGAATTGTGTGGTCTGGGGAGAAAGCATCGGCCACGTATCAGCTACCTTAC
>CABHPQ010161706.1:11743-24031 GCA_902168405.1 Peromyscus aztecus | reverse complement strand
TAAGTGTATTGTTAGTTACTGATGCTTACCCCCTTATCTCTCCCCTTTTCTTTTCCACATCTCAATAGTCCCCCATTTACTTTTGTGCCCTTTATTCTTCCCTGACATTCCACACGTGAGAGAAAACACACAATATTTGTCTTTATGGGAATGGCTTATTTCACTTGACGTGATGATCCCTGGTCCCATCTATTTTCCTGCAAATGGCCATCACTTCACTCTTCCTTGAGTTTGAGGAAGTCTGTTGCATATGGACACCACAGCTTCTCATTCGTCTATTTGATGAACACCTAGGTGGACTCCATACCTCAGCCTTTGTGAATAGTGCTGCAGTATACACGAGGCAGCAGGTCGCTCTGTTGTGTGCTGACTTTGGGGAACATGCCCAGAAGTGGTCAAGCTGAGTCATGTGGACCACTGCATGTCTGAAGACAGTAAACACCTGCCAATTAAAGTGTCTAGATGAAGACTGTTAGCGAAAGCGGAAGGAAGTCAGTAGGCTTTGGTGACTGCTGTATCCAAGAATGAACAATGAATGAGAATGGCTATGGAATTCCAAATTCAAGTTCATCCTGTAGTCCTGAGGAGATCATTCATAGTAAATGCTCGTATGTCGTCATCCGACTAGTTCAAAGCACTGATTGCCTTAGAAATGAAACTTCGCATTTTGTGTAACCAAGCTGTCTTCAGGGGGAAAGGACTTTAGCTCTGCAGGAAGTGGTTTTATTACCCTCGGGAACTAAAGGGAAGGGCCAAAAGCAAGTGGTCAGGTAGAAAACAGTTATTGTCATATCAGTATAAAACTTGACCACGAACAGCACTGGCATGTTTTGCATCCGAAGCATTATCTTTGCAATGATGAATAAGCCTTTTCCAGAATAATTATGGGTCTTACCAAAATATTTCCCTTGTGTGATACAAATGTGAGCAAGTTTATAAACAGTGACTCATAATCACTTACTACACTGAAAAAAAAGAAAAAAGAATCCAGTGATAGGCATACCTTTTATTCAGGGCTGGTAATGCCTTCCAGAGCTCTCTTTTTATTCTCCGCCTCTGTCAACCAGTTCTCTTTATGGCTATTAAGTCCATAGAGCCCAGGAATCCACCTCAGCTCAGTTCACAATAAAAGTGACCACCTGACATGCAGGGCTGTGTGAAAATACCCCAATCCCTCCCCGGGACGGCGCTACCCTGACTCAACAGTGGACACATTAGTGGAACACAATTGTGGGCTTACGGAGTGATTCCAGTTAGCCACTGAACACGAGGAATCTTCTAATTCCTCTGTTGTTAAAGGACTCGTTCAATACATTTGCCGGAAAACCGAGTGAACATCAAAAAACGCAGCAATGAAATCACAAGTTGACTGGCCACCTAAAATAACTGCCGTCATTTTTTAAAAAAAAAAAAAAACGTTACTGATTTAGTTCTTAACAAACAGAACTAGACAAACCTTTTAACCCACAGTAAACAATACAGTTCCAGCTGAAAAGAACTGGCCAAGAGTCTTCAAAAATTACAAAATGGTTTATAAAGGTGAAATTAACTTAGGCTGCATCATCCCTCCACCAAAGTAAACAAGTGTGATACATGACTTCTCGAAACAAAATAATCTGAGACTACACTAGTCAACCTAGATAACACCCACCCTAGAAGGCATTTTGCCTTCCTAACCCCATTTGACACAGGGTAAAACCGGAGACCTAATGGATGAACTGAGCTAACGGTAAACACAGGTAGTGACCGTGAGAGTAAACTTGGGTAGACGAGAGATCACATGACTCCCTCTCCTTTGCTTCTTCCACCCTGGACAGAGTTCACTGTCCTCCTGTCTCCCTTTCTAGCATCTTCTAACCCTCTCCTCATCCCAGGTGACTAACCTATCACCTAGTCTCAAAGACTTCGACTTTTCTCAGTGAGCTATTACATTCAGAAAATAATTCTTAACCTGGGCATAGTGGCACATGCTTTTAATCCCAGCACTCAAGAGGCAGAGGCAAGTGCATCTCTGTGAGTTCAAGGCCAGCCTGGTCTACAGAGTGAGTTCCAAGCCAGCCAGGGATATACAGTGAAATCTTGTCTCAAAAAAAGGCAAGAAAAAAAATTTAAAGTTTAGTAAGTGATCTTAAAGCAAAATGCAGGCATGGCATAATAAATAGGCGCTCCTTATTAAGTAGCCGCTGCTCAATTGGTTTGGGAAATTCAAGAATAAACCAAGTTTCCTTCTCTGCCAGAGAGTTCCAGGACTTCCATGTTGTGGACCTTGTGAGTCTTCAAACATGCTCATTTCAATCTTATTCAATTATGACTTCTCATTTGTTTCTAAACAAGCTTATATTGCAGATACCACGTTGAGTTTGGGATATCCATGTCATAAGCTAATTCCAGAAATAGAGATGTTTTGACAATGATGAATGAAATCATCACTTCAAACATTTGAAACATATATAGTAGAAAATAAAACTGCTTATCCCATCAAATCAGAAGGGATTCCGAGAGTCTGCTTCTTATAATTGATTTTCAGAAGATTAAGACGTGGAGGAAATACATCTTAAGATGTCCTTCTATATACTGTAAAGCGAGCAGCGAGCGCAGGAGACAGGTGTATTACCAGTCACTACTCACATTACCTCATACCTGTACCAGCTTCCCCATGGTGAGGGGCATGCCATTCATTGGGCACTTGCTCCATCCTAGGCTGCGATGAGTCTTTCATGTTATTTACAACGGCCCTCTAAGATAGAGCCTACTACATACAGTGTACACCAAAGTCAGTCTTGTCTCCAGGTCTGTGCTGTTAACCTCACTGTGACACACTTCCCTTAACGCACCCCGGTTCCCTAAGTTCCAATAATTCCCTTTCCCCTTCATTCTGCAGTCCCAGGGAGTTTCATGACTGAAGCCAGAATTTCTGCTGGAATTTCAAAACCGTGTCGGTCTCCTTTGTTAAAAGGGAGGGAGCAGATGCCACGGGCTTAACTTTTGCTTCAATCGTGGTTTCATATTAGGACAGCACTCCCAGTATTTCCCCGGAGCTCACTACCACCATCCCTTAGCACGGGGCACGTTGGCAGAACACTGCTGAGCCACGTGATTTTGAGTGGGAAGCAGTCTAAATAAGAGTGAAGCGGAAGGTCAAACAGACATCAAGGAGTTCGGCATCTCAATCGATGACGAACCTCTAAAGCTTTTAATAGACAATCTAATTTGAAACTTCTCTATGCAACCTAGTCCCTAATAAAGGCGGACAGTAGCCCTTGTCCCCAAAGAGGTGTGACAATGGGAACTTGAAACGTTTATCTAGCCTTTGGTCAACAGACAAACAGGAACAAAAGACGTCAGAAGGTGCTAAGCCACAAACATGCTCATAACAATGGAGATGTGAGAGGGTTTGTCGGAAGCTGATGGTCTTGTTCTCACGGGGAGGGGCTCCCAGAGGATATGCCGCTCTTCATCTATCTTGAGCTAATGTTTACTTTGGTCTGTTTTCGCTTCCTCTGCTCTCCCACTTCCTACTAAACATGTCACATTGAACTCCCGTCAAGTCAACATTGAAGGGCTTCATTTAGCAGCTACATTGTGTCCGCTTCCTGGTGCTACTGAATGTATCACTGTGTTCACGTTCAAAACAAGTCTGAATTAAACAGTTATTAAACTAGGATGGTGCCTGACTTAGCCTCATCCTTATTCCTCTTCCCACAGTCAATCTCTGCACTTTCCAATGAAACCATGTGAAACTCAGGCTGCTCAGTGTGGAACACTGGCTGCTTGGTGCCATCCCTTGGTGACCCCATGAAGCCAGAGCAAAGATGGCATGAATGTGCCAATTCCACCCACTCACCCCAAATCAGATCTCTCTCCGGATAAACTCTGGAGCCCCATTTTCACCTACTTTTGACAATTTTCCCCCAGTTACTTGGGGGTCTTTAATTAAGTCAGACATTGGATATTCTGAACTGAGTTTTCCTCAATTTGTTTAATTGTCTCTCTTTTTTTTGTTGCTATTTGTACTTTCATGGAAAAGGAAGCTTAGATTTTTATCTTCTAAGTTTTCCACAGGATTTCTCACCCTGCTATATTTATAATTTCTAATATATATCTTTTTGTATTTTCTTAGTTTTTCTTTCTCCATAGCAGCTTGGTCTCCATGTCCCCCACCCTCACCCCCCATGTCACATTCTTTTGTCCACAATTGAGGTTGAGATTTTAGTTCCTTTTGAGTCTTATTCCTTCTCTTTGCATCATCTCTAGTGCAGTTGTGAACCTCTGGACAATAGCTTATCCCTTATTGCCTGAAGTCTCTCTTGAACGCCAAAAGCTCTCTTCAAGAATATGACAGAGAGTGGAATGAAAGCCCCAGTCCTCTCTCCTTCCATAATTAAATTCATCGCCATGTGCTATTGCATTTCCTCTCAGTAAACAGGCAGAATCCATTTCCTAAACCTCTGAACCAGGCAGACATCTTACAGCTCAGTTTGTGCGATGCAGTTCAACAGCAGCACGCCGGTTCTAAGCTTAGGCAGCAAAAAATCTCATAAGATTCTTCATCTACTCCCCTTTACCTCCGTCGTTCCCATTAACATGTACTTCAGCCTGCTGGGCAATCAGGAAAACAATGTCCCTGTCATTTCAACTAAGTTCTTCCTAGACCATGTGAAGCCCCAGAGCCTCTAAACACCAGAGCAGTTCTAGTCAAGGTCAAACACAACTACTTGGCAGACCACCCTAGGCAAGAGGGCAATGAGTCTCCTTAAGTAAGTCCCTTACATTTGTGGTTGTTTGTTACACAGCAGTATTGTTGCTATTATGACTGATACAAAGGTTATCACTAGCCAACTTAAGTTTCATGATTGCGAGATGGAACCCCTGGAAGAGTGAGTGGCCTTAAGAAGCTGACTTGCGCTTTGGAAAAGTAACTCAGGCTATAATGTATAAGTTACATTGAAAGTGGAGTGCGTTAGGTTTCTTCTAATATCACTACTGTGCAGGAAATCACGCACGTGAATATAAAGAGCCAAGAGTTTAGACAGGATCAGCCACAAGGAGGGGGTAGTTTGAGAAGAGGGCCACAGACAGAACACTAAGAGGCAATCAGTGTAGAAGCTTCTCCTGAGGATGATGATGCAGCAAAGTGGGTCGGGCGTGGTGGAGCACTTCTATAATCCCAGCTCATGAAGCTGAGGCAAGAGGATCAAGAGTTCAAGACTAGCCTCGTTATAAGCAGTTTGAGGAGGAGTCTGTGGTATTTGGAGAGAGCCTGTCACAGAACAAACAAACAACAAAGAGTCAACAAAGCCAGGGGAGGACGCAGACAAGGAGACTAGGTTACTGTAAAGGCGAAAGAACAGTTCAGAAAGAGAAGGACCACAGCATCCATTTGGTCTGACCTGTCTCTCATTAACATACCTGGCTACCAACGTTTTAGAACCTAAGAGGGATTTAAAGACCAAGAACTCAACATCACAGTGACAGCCGCAAAGTTGTTTTTCTAAGTGATTTTAAATGAGATGCCCCCCGAGACTCTAACAGCAAAGCAGAACTTTAGAACACTTCCTCAGACACTTAAAATAATAATTTCAAGAAAATCATGGAATGACTTCAAAGTCTACTGAAACTTGAGAGAAAGGCAGGGGAGTTATCTTTAGCTTCCATAATCAGCTCTTGTCTTCTGACTTCAGGTGGCTTCTTCTCTGAGCACTGGAGCAGATGCTCTGAAAACATAAAGGGCATCTCTCTCTGCCACAGGGCACAATGGACATCTTATTAAAGGACATCTCTCTTTGGAACAGGGCACTATGGATATCTGATCATTTATAACTCTTCAGTCTCGTCAAATGACTTTAAAACAAGCCAAGGGGCATCCAGGCCAAATGCACAGGGACTTCCAGAAGCCTGTGTTTTGATCTTCTGAAACAGGTTCTGCTTTAATCTTGCCTTTCAACAGGACAGAGATCAAGCACAGTTAAATGGGTCTGCTGTGTTAACATTGTTTTATTTACGTAATGGAAATACGTTACTGGAAGAACTTATTTCATGAGCTCCCCCTTCTAAAGAAGTGTGAAATCAGTGCTCCCAGAATCCGAAGACATCGATGCTACTCTTTAGAACTTTAGTATAAGTGGTGCAGTTTTTACTAACACAATAACTATCAAGCGACCGTGGGCCTTGAGTGTAATCAGCCAGTCATTAAAGGTAATGCATTGTTCTCTAGCTTTGAAAGACCTTCCTGGAGGAGGAAAAGACAGGAGCTGTGCCAAGCGGAGAATGTTTGAACCGTCTCAAGCCTGATTCTAGCAACACTCTGTCTAGGCATCAGCAGTTTCCCACCTAGTAACGAAAGACATTTGCTTATAGTTACACATGAGAATTAGACCCTTCCTGGGCTAGGGTGAGTCAAGAGACTGTCTCATACCTTCCATGATCTAAGTCAGTGGTTCTCAACCTTCCTAATGCTGCGACCCTTTAATACAGTTCCTCATGGTGTGGTGACCCCCAACCATAAAATTATTTCCGTTGCTACTTCAAAGCTGTAATTCTGCTACAGTTATGAATCGTAATGGAAATATCTGTGTTTTCCGATGGTCTTAGGTGACCCCTGTGAAAGGTCTTGTTCAACCCCCAAAGGGGCTGCAAGTGGCAGGCTGAGAACTACCTCTATACGTGCTAGAAGAATCCTGACAGGAATTCCAGGAATCCACAAACGGCCCCTCCACATCCCCAGCAGAGGTCCGTGCCACACTGTGGGACTTGTCCATAGATGTGACTACTACCCAGTCTCACATGGACACATTGACTCACCATTAAGCTACAATCCTCAACACATTCCCTGTGTGAACTATCTCCAGAGGGAACTCTTGAACCTTCGGGTCAGGGGGAAAGAGATTCTACCTTAAGTATCCTCACTTATTTCTCCTGCACACACCCTACAAGATGCTGACAGGTAAGAATGGGCGCTGTGGCCAGGCAGGGGTGGTGCACGCCTTTAATCCCAGCACTCGGGAGGCAGAGGTAGGTGGATCTCTGTGAGTTCGAGGCCAGCCTGGGCTACAGAGTGAGTTTCAGGAAAGGTACAAAGCTACACAAAGAAACCCTGTCTCGAACCCCCCCTCCCCCCGAAAATAAAGAATCGGCGCTGTTTAATAATGTTTGTGCCTATTGCTGTAGCCAATAGTGGAAGCCCAGCTAATCCAGAAGGGAACAGTGGAAATCTCGTGGGCACCAGAACTGAGTGCCCCCAGAGAATACTTCCTTAGGAACAGTTGGCTTCAGATTTTAAGAACCTGTGCTTGCCAGCTTTCCACTACTGTGAAAAATACCTAAGATAAACCATCTTAATACGAGAAACATTTATCTCAGCTGAGTTTCATTCCGTGGCTCCGGGTCCTATCTCTTTGGGCCTCCAGAAAGAAATCACTGCTGAAGTTCACGGAACAGAAGATGGTTACCACATGGTGGTCTGTAAGCACAAAGAGGAAGCAGTGAGTCAGCAAGGGCTGAGGCTCCACTATGCCGGCTATGGCTTGACTTCCCCTCATGAAGTTCCTTCTCTTAAAGGTTCCAACAATGCCACAGGTTGGGGACAAAGAACTTCAGCAAATGGGCCTTTTAATGGGCACTCCAGACCCTTGTCTCTGCTTTCCTGTGAACTGACCTCAAGTTAATCTAGTCCTCTTTTCACGTAACAGATGGTCACAGCTAGGTCCAGGTTTACACAGCTGCCGTACTCAGGGATCCTAGCAAAAGCAGCTCTCTCTAATATCACCAGCAAAAGCCTCAGCCCCAACGTGGCTCCACCATCTCAGATGATGGGCACACCTGTTAGCCATCATTTCAAGCCTGTCACAAATCTTGCGTCCTATTAACTGTCATCACATCAAAGTCCACAGAGTGAGGGGTCAGTGGTATACATATGTGAATCAGATGGTAGGCAGTCAGAACGAGTCTCTAAAACAAACAAAAAATCCAAAAAGATTACTTCTAGAAGAGGATAGGGGTGCTAGATGCACAGAAAATCCTATATGCCTTGAAGTAAAACATATTCCCCAGTGCTTAGCACCTAAAGTGAACACCAGAACAGTAGATAAGAGAATCATGGTGGTATGTCTAAGATCCAAATAGATGATGCTGTACTGTACCATTGAGATCATTGCCGGTTATTTCAGTAGACATTTGGCTGTCTGTTATGTGACTTGATGGTCTGTCTAACTGAAAAACTGTACATAAGTAATGCCAGTGCCATAATTATTAATAAGAAATACTGAGAAGACAAAATATATTTGGTGACTTGAGAAAATGGACAGCTGGGCACATGATCAATTTTGGGTGGTGAAGCCGCATGCCGGAGACCTAGCTTGTGTTCCGTTGAACCATCACAACGTGTTAATGAACAAATCTTTGTCCCATTTCACTTTAAGCAAGACAGGCTCATCGTACACACTTCCCAGCACTGGACCTTTGTCCAGTCTGTCCTTCCAGCCTATAGTGAATGCCTCTCCTTCTTTCTGGCCACTGTTCCAGCCCTTGCTCATCACTTAGTGCCAGAGCATTGTCTGCCATGTCAAGTGCCTGGCAAAACTGGATAAATCCATCAAAATGCAGACATGTGATAAATGCATGTGTCTCCAACATCATTTTGACACTTTCAATACAATCTGTGTTATTTCTTGTATATTCCTTTTAATTGTGTGCTTTTTTTTTCCCTTTAATTTCTACTTCCTGCAAGCTTGTTTGGTGACTGCAAAGTACAAATGAAGGCCCAGCTTAGCTTCTCTCTGCAAACACTTTTGGGGTGTGGACAACGACCCTACACTTCCCACCTCTCTCCTCCTTCTCATCACCTGTCACCCTCTCCTCATCCTACTTCATCTGAATGCCCTGTCCTCTGATATTCCTTTTATGACCCAAAAGCTAGGACAGGACCCTCCCTGCTTTCCCAGAGCCTCCTTAACCTTCCAGGTAAGCTTTTTCTTTGTAAATATTGTCAACGCAAAAATCTTCAGTGAGCCCTTCATCTACTTAAGAAGCCAAAAATCTCTCCCAGGAAAACCAGGGAGCCATTACTCCTAACTGCATTGTACTCATGGAAAGCACATGAGGAGTTTGGCAAAAAAGGAAAAAAGATTTCAGAGAATGGATGCATTCTGCATCCTAGTAGCCCTTAGCCCAAAGCTCAATGCAAATGGCGGCATTTAAAGAAGCAAAGAGAAGAACTGGAGTTTGACAGATGCCTGTGGGCTAAAGGGGGGGGGGGTGGGGGGGGGGGAGGTCTCTAAGGGAGAGCTAAGCATGAACTGAATTTCAACATTGGGCAGAATAGACTGTTGAGGGTTGAGGCATCTAGTTTGGATCTCTCAGAAAACTGTGTGATTCACACGTTCCCTTCTCAAAGCAGAACTTTCCCCAGAAACACCTTAAGGAAATAAAAAGAAGAAAAACAAAAACAAGAACGAGGTAGATGATTTGGTGTGGGCGGAGTGAAGAACTGCGGTACAGCTAGAGCATAGCACGTCGTAGTGTTCCACAGCCATTCTAGAATGTCCCAGAACTAATATACCACCCAGATCCGAATTGTTCTGTAATGGATTGTGTTCTGAAGAAGTGTTTTTAATTAAGTCAAATGCTCTAAGCTTTGATGAGAGGCTGAGAAATCTTAGAGCTTTTATCCCCATAGCATCTCTCAAACAAATCTGGGATGTATTTCCCATGTAACAGAAAACAATGCATTAGTGGCGTGAACCTTAATGAAGAGCTTTAAGGATGCTGTGTTTATCGAGCCGATGCTCTGTGTACCTCCGCCGTAATGAAATAATGACTCCACGGGAACTTAATACACTCTGGGAACGATACTTGAACGCTGTACCCAGGGAGCCTAATAATGTAATTTGAAGAAACTGTGTCCGAGGAACAGGAAAACAACCCAAGCTGTTATCTCTTATTGAGTCTATTTTCTTGCAAAGAATTCTGAGAAAACAAAAGACATTTTGTTTGAAGTGGGTTTTTTTTTCTTTTTGTCTTCTTCAAGCCTGAGAGGAGAAAACAAAAACCCCTTTGAAGCATTTACAAATTAAACATCTCTGAAGACTATTTCTTCCTTTATATTATCCAAAATATTTAGTAATTCTGTAATTGGATAATTGTTTACTTGGCATTGACGTGTGCCTGGAGGTAGGTACTGCGGTAGACACAAAGGAAATCGAATGGCATCCGCACCACCTGGGAGCAAGCTGATTGGCTCCACCAGGCCGGACGACTTGGAATTTAATCTACATTTCAGCAGAGACCCTGTGATTGTTCGTGCTTAAAGGCTTGAGAAACAGTTTCGTTTACACATTGGAATCCCATGGACCTTGCTTTTTAATACTGCCCTGAGATTCTAATTCCTGAAGTTGTTACTTAATGTGGAGGGGGGGTACACTTGGGAATTGGGGTTTTCCCAAAGAGCCCAGCATTCATCCCCAGGAACATGGCGTCTGAGAACATGGATATTCATTGAAGCCAGCCCATCCCTTCCCTTCAGTTGGCTGCCTAGGGTTTGCATCTGGTGGGGCTGGATAGTGAGGACTTGCGTTTCCGACCAGCTCCCAGGAAGTGCTCATGTCACTTCCCTTCTCTTGCATTGCTTTGCTCCAGCCCAAGCAGACACCACTGAAACCGTCTTCACTGAAACGTACTCCCTCTGGTGCAGTTAGTGCAATTCTATCTCACGCCTGATGCTCACACTGTCCAAAATGTAAGCACAGGCTCTATTTACAGGAAAAAACTATCAGGAACAAACTGAACGTTAACTGGAAAGTGTGCTGCCTGGCATGGGTTGAATTCCCCCTTGCCCAGGACACCACTGAAGTCCCTACCCACCCGCTCCAGGACCACTGAAGTCCTTACCCATCCACTCCAGGACACCACTGAAGTCCCTACCCACCTGCTCCAGGACACCACTGAAGTCCCTACCCACCCCTCTCCCGAACCACTGAAGTCCTTACCCTAGAACCTCAGAACACGATCTTAGCTGGACATAGATGTTAACTGCTGATGTAAATAGCTTAGCCAGGAGGAGATCACACCAGGGTAGGATGGGCCTTCGTACAATGTGACCGATCTCACAGCAAGCAGCATACCTACAGACATGGAGGCAGAGACGGGAGCAAGGCATCTGCCAGCCAAGGAACCTGAGGGGCCGCCTTCAGCCAGAGAAGGCAGAAGTCTAGGGCGATTCTTCCCTGGAGGCCTCAGAGAAAGCACGGCCCACCGGTGCACTGACTGCAAACCCTGGACTCTAGTTCCGTGAGAGAACAAACTTGGGCTGTTTAAAGACTATGGGAAGCCGGGATCCCCGGTTGTGTTTACATAGGTAGGGAGCTATTGGGATGGACTTGGGTTTTCTGTTTTACATCTAGGACACGCAGGCTTTGGCCTGTTGATAACAACTGAGTTGACTTTGCCACAGCATCCTCAAACTTGCCTTGTTATGGACAATGGCTTATAACAAGGGGAGGAATTATAAAGAGGAGAAGCAAGTGACTAGAGTTCTGAAAAGCAAGCAACAGAAGCAGAGGGTGGAGGAGGCACAGGGGGGATGGGTTTGGGGGAGGGAGGGGGAGGGGGAGGAGGGAGGGGGAGAAGGATGAGGGCTGCGATAGCATAAATCCCAAGGACAGAGAAGAGGCTACATATCACAGGTTTTATTATGAATAAGTAACTTTAAACTAGACTGGAAGCTTCATATCATGACAGAAACACATTGTTTTGTGATTATGCCAGCCTATTAAATCCCAGAAAAGACATGCAATTTTAAAAGAAGTCGTAACATGTTCACGGAGTAACAAGTGTCAGGAGCATGCTGTGTCAGAAACAGAGGAATACACTTGTCTTCCCACAATATCAGTGTTTACTGGGTAAGAATAGATTCACAAGATACTGTCGTTTCAGCGGCCAGATACTCCTGCTTTCCAGATATATATATCCTTACATAGTACCATGTGTAGTACACAGACATATGCATGTATGTACATATGTGCACATGCGTATGTACATATGTTCATATCCATATACAGAATGGGTACAAAAGTTTCAAGAGGCAAATAGTTCTAACAGACAAGAGCTCAGAAACTGATAGGAATGCCATAGAGTCTGTAGGAGTGAGGTAACTAAACCAGAGCTGCAGAAGCTGCTGTGGCTGCTGTGGCTCTCTGCTGTGGCTGCTGTGACTGCTGTGGCTGCTGTGGCTGCTGTGGCTCTCTGCTGTGGCTGCTGTGGCTCTCTGCTGTGGCTACTAGGGCTGCTGTGGCT
>CABHPQ010161706.1:0-11733 GCA_902168405.1 Peromyscus aztecus | reverse complement strand
TGTGGCTGCTGTGGCTCTCTGCTGTGGCTACTAGGGCTGCTGTGGCTCTCTACTGGAGTTGCTTTGCTGTTGTGGCTGCTGTGGCTGCTATAGCTGCTGTGTCTGTCTGCTGTGGCTACTGTGGGTGCTGTGGGTGCTGTGGCTGGTTGTTGTGGCTGCTGTGGCTGTCTGCTGGGACTGCTGGGACTTCTGGGGCTGCTGGGGCTGTCTACTACGGCTACTGTGGTTGCTGTGGCTGCTGTGGCTGCTGTGGCTACTGTGGCTACTATGCCTCTTGTGACTGCTGTGGCTGTCTGCTGGAGCTACTGCAGCTGCTGTGGCTGTCTGTTGTGGCTGCTGTGGCTGTCTGTTGTGGCTGTGTGGCTGTCTTCTGTGACTGTTGTGGCTGTTGTGGCTGCTATGGTTGTTGTGGCTGCTGTGGCTGTCTGCTATGGTTGTTTGCTGTGGCTGGCTATGGTGGCTGTCTGCTGTGACTGGCTGCTGTGACTAGCTGCTGTGGCAGCTGTGGCTTCTTGGACTGCTGGGGCTGCTGTGGTTACTGCTGGGCCATAGATTCAGGGTGTAGGGTCAGTCAAGTAAGTCTTATCAATAGTTAGACTGAACAGTCAGTTCTCTACCCTCGGTTCCCTGATGCACACACTAGGTGGTCAGGTAGCAGGTTGCTGTGTGTCTAAACAGCAGTAGGACAGTAGAAGCTGCCTCCTTCACAGTGTTAGGTGACTAGCTCTTTAGGAGGTTTGGAATAATGGAGTTTCAGTCTTTCCTTGATCTGGTGTGTCTGAAACATTCTCAGGCCTGGTTTTCCTAATAAAATTTTAATATGCCCTTATGGTCCTATGTTTTCAATTAACTCTGATGATAAATTCATAAAGGGCACCATTTCTATTTCCAGGAATAAATCATTTGTCCATCTGTGTCAAGTAGATGGTGCCTGACATACGCTGCTGGTCACATGTCCACCAAGTGCAGAATCATCATCTGTCCCCAAATGGACTCGACAGCTACTTGTCTGCGGGACAAAGCACAGTCAGAAAAATCATGTTTTACACAACATGGAGTAACTTGGGGCAGGGCATAGCCTAATCTCAACAGCAGCTTTCCATGAAGGTTGATGTGAGAATCATAAAGGGCTCAAGACTGACGGGAAGCATCCGGTAAACATTACTTACTAAGAGAAAGCAGAATAAAGAAGACTGAAAACAAACTCCTTCCAGAAGTTTCCTTCTGGCCTCCTATTTATTATAAAAATTAATATTTTTATCATTTCAGCTAAATTCCACCTTGAACTTAACCCAGGATAGAAGATGGTAAATAGTTAAATAAAAAGGGCAGTCGTAACAGGAAGTCTTCACAGGAGAGTAACCTGGAGCTACTGACACAGGGACCAGAGCCCTGACAAGCACAACACACGGGACTCTGGATGCTCAGAAGCTTCTGTTCAACTACATAAAGTGTGAAGTAGGTCTCAGTGCTCTCTAGCACACTTCAAGGCAAGAAACCTGATGTAGTGGACATTTATCACATTTTTAGCTGCTGATCATTCAAATCTCCTTTGTGCATTTAAAGAATGCCCTTCCGTATAAAGCTATATGCTTAGTTAGGGCCCTGGACGTTCTAGCCAGTCTGCACATCAGCAACTTTTAAACTAGGGACATGCTGGCAAGGAAAGATGCCCTGGAGGAGAAGCAACCTGGGCTGAGGCACCCACTCTCCCAGGAAAGCAGAGCCACCAGCATCCCTAGCATGAAACCTGGGGACCAGGATCCATGCCAGCAGCTTCATGGGACTCACTAGGAAATTCAGGGCTCTCTGCTCCCTAACTTTGATTTTTGTTCCACATATCTAAGTACCCTGCAGAGTCCAAACAGATGGCACCTCTATTCCATAGATTGTCCGCTTCACCTAAATGCTAGGGGTTAATTAGATTATCTACTTGGGGGGGGCATCTTTTATTGTCAATCTAAATTCTCTTAAAGATCTAAAAGTTTTTGCCACCATTAGGACAGTTGCGTGGGAGGAATGTGACTGCTTCTCATTCATCCATGGGTGTGAACGAATGCCCTCTTGTAGTGGGTAGCCATTCCAGCTTTGATCTGGAAGTTCCAATCCCCATTGAGGCTTCAGTAACTGTCATGCCTACAAGGTGGGGCCAAGAGAGGACCCTGAAGACCTGAGATCCGGATGCGCCGCCTCTCTTGGTTTCTGGACCCTGGACAGTGGAGGTAGACCGAGCAGAGTTCTCCAGAGAGCACCGCCGGACTGCGACACACCTTTCCCAGACCCTGCAACCTACCTATCCCTTCATTTGTAAGTTACACCACTAAATAAACCTCCCTTTTAACTACGTGGAGTGGCCTTAATAATTTCACCAATACCCTCTGGAGTTCTGATCAGATCTGCAGTGTGAGGTCTAGAAGGCTGTGGGCAGCGGAGGAGCCCTGGACCTAGAGCACACTAGCCTCCAGGACCGGAAAGCTCTCAAGCATCAGCCACTTGCTCATTTCTCCACTGAATGCTGCTAAGGAAAAGAAGGAAGATGTCCTTTGGACCAACTGAATTGTGTTCTGTAGAGCTGTTCGGTACAGTACCCTCAAAGAAGGTTATAAGAATACATGTGATCCACACTATTCACGACTGCCACATGAATGTGAGAAGTCATTACCATCCAAGGCACTGGCAATTCACTCACACATTGCAAGGGTACTTTTAAAAGTTAGTTACATTAAAAAGAAAATTGAAAACCACCAAATTACACAGGACAGGTTCCCTGCCACCCGGTTGGCTGTGGTTAGCCTGTTTCCCCAGTCTTTACCCTAACAAAAGGCTCATGTTCCTTGGCAGTTATCAGAAAAGGGCAGTAATTTTCTTCACACTTGCACATAAGCCATCTCATCCACTGAGATTTAAGGAGATTTATTTCTATAATCTAGAAGCCATTCGGTGGGTCTGATAAGAGTCGTTTCTTCACAACGTGGCACAGAGGAGCCATCTCTAAAGGGTTATTGTGGGGACACTGCAGTGCATGTCTCTCTCATAGGGAAGGGATCACACCCTGTGCGCCACAGTGAAATGGAAGAAACTCTAAGAAGGCAACATGCACACATTCCAAATGCCTTCTAAAAAAATGCGTTATATTAGCCAGGTCGTGGCACCTTTCATCCCAACACTCAAGCGGCAGAGGCAAGCAGATCCCTGTGAGTTCAAGGCCAGCCTAGTCCTCAAAGTGAGTTCCAGTACAGCCAGGACTGTTACACAGAAAATCCCTGTCTCGAAAAAGCAAAGCAAAGGCCGGGCGGTGGTGGCGCACGCCTTTAATCCCAGCACTCGGGAAGCAGAGGCAGGCGGATCTCTGTGAGTTCAAGGCCAGCCTGGGCTACCAAGGGAGTTCCAGGAGAGGTGCAAAGCTACATAGAGAAACCCTGTCTTGAGAAACCAAAATAAAGAAAAAGCAAAACAACAACAAAGCACTATATTTCCCCTACACACAAAAGAGTTTGGGAATGCATTTTAAAAAGGAATCTCTTCAGAATAAGAGCCCCACACTCCTTCCACTGGCTTAAGAACCCCTCAAAACACATTCATCATCAAACATTTAATGCAAATTAAATGAAAATATTGATGGTGGGTTCTGCTTTAGTTGAGTGATAAAAAGTTAAATGTACACACTGGAAACTACAATAAATGGTAAAACTGAAAAGGCTCCTAAGATGCAACGTAACGTGAGAAAACGTCTCTTGAGTTTAGAAGTAGAAGCTCTGAGATGGACTCGCTTTCATTCTTTCCAAAACACTTGTACTGAGTACCTCCCATACACCAAGCCCTTTCCTAACTATCAATGCAGAGCAGTAACTTTGGGTAAAACAGACATAATCATTGCTGTCATGGAACTTGTGGGACATGAAAAACTTCACATTTAATTATAATTATAGCAAGTACCACAAGGCAAAGAACAAGATGTAATTAGAAAGTGACAGGGGAAGACTAATGCTGAGCCAGCGGACTTAAAGAAAGACTCGAGGAGGAAGTGACATTTAAACTAAACACGGCACCTGAGTTAGCCAGGCAGCTAGGGGTCAAAGGGCAAGGCAGTATTCAAGCGGAGAAAAGAATGTGGCAAAGTCTTCAAAGCAGAGCACGTGTGAATGTCTGAAGGACAGAGCGGCCCAGAGGGTTCGAGTATGGTGGACAAAAGCAGAGTGGGGTGGAGGAAGAACATGGGGTCAGATCACACGGATCTGAGCACGTTAGGGAATGAGCTACGAGGGCACGTGAGGATGTTAAGGACAATGCTGAGGTGACGTTTTAGTGAATGGTCACTCTGGCTGCAATACGGAGATAGAACGAACAGGAAGGGGTAGGAAACCCTGCAGAAGGACCTGGTGTCCTGAGCAGGACTTGAGCACGGTAGGATAGAAAGAAAGACATGGTGCGGAGACACAGTGAGGCGGAGCCTGCTGGAGTCTGGATCTGTACATCCGGCAGAGGTCCACGTGATAAGGACTTGGCCCCAACCTGTGGTGCTGTGGGGGCTTGGGGGTTAAAAGATAAGGTCTAGTGAGAGGAAGTCAGGTTGTTGGAATGTGTTTTAAAAGCGGGGAGGGGGCCGGGCGTTGGTGGCGCACGCCTTTAATCCCAGCACTTGGGAGGCAGAGCCAGGCGGATCTCTGTGAGTTCGAGGCCAGCCTGGGCTACCAAGTGAGCTCCAGGAGAGGCGCAAAGCTACACAGAGAAACCCTGTCTCGAAAAACCAAAAAAAAAAAAAAAAAAAAGGCGGGGGAGGGAGTTGGGACCCTGGCCCCCCCCCCCCTCCCCCTTTCTGCTCACCACCCCCCCCCACCCCCCCCCCCCCCCCGCGTCAAGTTAGCAGCTTATGTGCTTTCCCCCGTGATGTGCAGCTACTTCTCCACAGGAGCCACCACCCTTAGACCTGAACCCTCCAAACACATGAGCCAAACTGTCCCCTCTTTCTTCATAAGTTGAGTATCGCTGGTATTTGTTACAGAAACAGAAAGCTAGCTAACACAGAACCAAGTGGCTTAGAGGAAGATCGAATGTGGAGAGTGAGAGGGAAGAGGGTGTTAGTCAGGGAATATCCAAGGTTCACGGGAGACACCAGGAAGACGGGACACAGGACGACTACTTGGTAGAAAGGTGGGTCAGAAGAGGAGGCTCTGAAGTACCTGGGCTTGTTCTCTGTGCAGAAGTCTGACCACTCCCCAATTATAAACTCACACAGTGACCCTTTTAGCTCTGAGCTTCTCTCATTATCTTCATAATGACATGTGACAGACACTTACTTGCCCCGTAGAATGGAGGGAAATGTGGACAAGGCGGTCACTATGAATGCCTCGTGTACACTAAAGTTCCATGTAGACACACCAAGCTCCTAATTAACACAGACAGCATTGCACAATGGTACGAAAAAAGGAATAAGAAATGTGCAATAAGAAATGCGTGCACTAAGCCTCAGTGTTTCTATATGCTCTCACTGGCAAACGATCACTGAAGGAGAGCTGGGGGGAAGTGGGAAGAAGTGGTATATGAATAAAAGCAAAAGTATTCATGATTCGTATTTTCTAATGTTTGTTAAATTTTACTCTTCTTTAAAAAGATAAACTCATGACTCAGGAGGCATAAATGTGTCAAAACTTTTATTTAGCCCATTGACAAGGAAACCATGAAGATAAAATTAACACTAGTGATAGCCAGTTGGTGGGGAATACAAACAGATGTGTGTATATAAAGGGTTAACTCAGCAGTAATCTTTAAATTATTCAGCCTCCACCCACAGCAAGCATAACCCTCAGGAGATGACCTCTGCTAAAACGATGTTTGTCTGTCTGATGTACTGGACCACTGAGCACTAGTTTGATCTCTGGGGCATGGAGAACAAGTAGCTAATGTCAAGGAAACACTGTGTGACCACGTAGCTGACTTGTAACTGGACACTCTGAGCTCCAGTGCTCAGGTGTGTGCCAGGCTTCACCGCTCCAAGCTGAAGGCTGCTCATGCAAGCGCTTTGGGAGAGGGTTGCTGATCCCTCCAATGAGATGTCCAGCCTGAAGGTGGTCTGGGGGACCCCTGACACAACAGGCATACTGAAATGAATCACCATCTACTTAACAAACAGAAGAGGACACTTTTACGGGGTGCATGGGAATTATCTGTGTGTTCACTGAACAAAATCATTTGTAGTATTATCACTTTTCTTCAATTTGTAGTTATCAATAGACAACAGCATGGACCCCACTGAGTTATAACTCCAAGGGTACACTGGGAAAGACAGTGTTCAGCTGAAAGGACACTTCCAATATTCCTCCTCACTTCAAATTCTTTCATAATTATCTCCGGCATATTCACCGAATTATTACTCCACTCTGATGCAAGCCAAGCAATGAAGACTCCTCAGAGGCTTAAGTGGCCAGTACTCATTTCTTAATGGTGAGCCTCATTTGAATCTTCCTAATAGTTAATTCTTTATGATCCTCCAGTTTCTGAACCATCATCAATTCCTTCTCAGTTAAACAAAAATCTGTTTGCTGCAGTTTTCTTGAAAAAGATTCATGATTCTGGGTGTGCTCGTTAGTTTTTTGTCAACTTGATACAAAGTAGAGTTATTTGAAAAAGGAATTTCAACTGAGAGAATGCCTCCATTGAATTGCTTGTAGGCCACTCTATGGGGAGTTTTCTTAGTTAATGATTGATATGGGAGGGCCCTCAGCAGGCCCAGCTTCCTAAGGGCAGTGCTGCTCCTGGACAGGTGGTCCTGGGTGGTACCAAAAAGCAAGTTGAGCAAGCCATGGAGGGGGCAAGCCAGTAAGCAGCACCCCTCCATGACAATGGACTCCAAGCTATACGATGAAATAAGCCTTTCCTCCCAAGTTGCTTTGGGTCATGATGTTTAGCACAGCAATAGAAACCCAAAGACACCAAGTGAATTGAAAGAATAAGCTTCCAAAAGAGTCATATAAGTAGGTATGTGTGAGGTGAGTGTGTGTGAGAATATATATGTGTGTGTATCAGGTATGGTATGTGTGTGGTATAGAATGTGGTGTGTGTGTGGTGTGGTGTGTGTGTGGTGTGGTGTGTGTGTGGTGTGGGATGTGGTGTGCTATGTGTGTGAAGTGTGTTTGTGGTGTATGTGATGTGGTATGTGTCTGGTGTGTGTGTGTGTGTGTGTGTGTGTGTGTGTGTGTGTGTGTGATGTGGGGGATGTGTGTATTCTTTTCCAAGACCAAAGAGACCTAGAGACTAAAGAGACTTGATGCTTTATATTTGCTACCAAATCAGAATGCTGTTTTGACACTATTTAAAAGGAATAAACTAGAGAAAAGTCTCCACCAGCAGGGGAAAAAAAGGCTTCCAAAAGGGAATCTGCAAATCTGAGGATCATAGAACAGGAACAATATTGGGGGGTAGCTGCCCAGTGCACCAGTGAACTTTAAAATCCACACCTGTAATCCCAGCACTTGGGAGGCTGAAGCAGGAGGATTACTATGAACTAAGGCCAATCCAGCTACAGAAGGAGACCGTCTCAATAAGAAACAAACAAAAATAAAAGCATTGCAAGGTAATGGCCCTTCTCTGTCTAAAGAACTGTGTGACTCTCCGTAACTGCGTGCAGTACAAACACAGAAAACACAGATGCCCTTATTCAATGTACAGACTTCTTCCGGGCGGCATTCTGTGCCATTCCTTAACTTGAATCCTCTGTTCCAGGCACCAGCACTTCCCGAGCTGGAATTCCCTGTGGAGCTTTGCAGGATTGCCCACGCTTTTGCAGGATTGATTAAAGAGTTGGGAGTGGAGGGGGTGTGAAGGGGTAGGGGGCAGCCCCAGAATGGTGTCTTCTAACGGCTCTTCAGGTAATTGCACTGTTTTGTATAGGTTAACATTCCCTGGGTAACAAACAGTTCTGAGTTCTTCAGTTTGGAGCTTCAAGAAAATGTTGCGTACAGACTCTTCTCTCTATAGTAAACAATGGCAGAGTGTAACTTAACTTAGATTCCTTTTATCATGTGTAGGGGTTTTCCAATTACGTTGAAGTCTTTTTTGCCTAGAGTTAGATGTGACAGAACATAGATTGATTTCTCAGTTAGGAACAAATTCCTTTGCAAGCAAGTCACATTCTTTGTGTCTCTGTTCCCACACAGATTTCCAGGGTGAAGAGGACAGTGGTGCCCGGAGCGACTCTGTTTACTTTAGTCTCTATCAGCAAGGCCAGAGTTATCAGGTGTCTGTTCAATGTAGGTTTAGGAAAATGACTCTCTTCCCTTGCCAACCGCTGGCTAAGCAATTGACAGGAGAAACAGATACTAAACCACAGCTTTTAAAATAGTGTCCACGAACATTTTCTTCCTTCAGAGACAGAAAGGTCTAAGGCCTCACTTAAGACCGAGACACCTAGACAGAAGAGAAAGGAACAAGAGAAAAGCTAAACAAATCTAATCAATCCAAGTCTGTATGTGACAAAGGAGCTTTCAGAAGTCAAGAACCATAGACCCAAAGGGTCCATTTTTAAAGCTTAGATTCCATGACAAACGGACAGCTAAGTAGGAACGCAACAGGACAAAGGGGGCTGATGTAATGTTTTAAATAAAGGGGAAGTCCACAAGGCCTGTCTGGATTCTTCACAGCCTTTCCGACAGCTACTTCCTGCAGGAGATAGGGTTGGAATGGGGGAGTGGTGATCTGTGGTCAGACAGGTAGGTCTGGGCCTGGGCATGGCTCCGCGGGTAACAGTGTTTGCTGCACAAGCTGAGGACCTGAGTTCCATCCCTGGGACCCTCGTTGGAAGACTCCTCAAAGCTGGCTTCTGGCTTCCACACGGGAGAAAGGGAGGGTAGGGAGACGGGGAGGGGAATAATTTGACTGTTAATTTGGAATTTCACTGTAGAAATTTTTGTGACTCTAAATGCTTCTCTAGTTGTTCAGTTACCCGTTCACGCCAGTGCCTTCCGCCCCACCCCTTCAAGTACCTTTCATACGTGGGCATTTCTCTTCCTTTCTCCCACCTTTCCTTCCTTTATTTCCCTCTACTTTTTGTTCTTCGGCTGTTGGGAACCGCACCTAAGGCCCAGGAACACCAGGCAAGCGCTGTATCTCTGAACTTTATCCTCAGCTCCCTTTGAAACTCTTCATTTTGAGAAAGGGTCTCAGGAAGTTGCTCAAGCTGGCCTTGAACTTGCTCTGCAATCCAGGCTGTCCTTGAACTTGCGACCCTCCTGCCTTAGCCTCTTGAGTAGCTGGGCTTACAGGGACACAACACCAGGCCCCGTTATGTGGGGTTTCCCATAAAATGTTTCACTGAGCGGATGAATTGCAAAGACTGCTCTATTAGTGTGAAGAAACACAAGGTATATTGTGAGTAAACCAATTAACTATTTTATTTTGATTCAGGGTCAAGCTTTTGCTGTCTGTTTCTACCTGTAAATCAATTTTAGTAAATCAATTTTAAGTCTTCTCTTAGCCCCACGAATTGCAAAAATAGTGTTTGTTAGGCTCTCTTTAGGATGAGAATTTTAGACACACTGGCACCTTGTCATCACAGGAAGTCCTCATGGGGGTGTCCTCTTAGCTTGTTTTTTTACCTTTGGGGCAATAACTCCCACTCACTTTTCTTAAGTCACTGCTAGGAAGATTTTCTAAGCTGTATTCTGTGTTTCCCAGTCTTCACTGGCAGAGCTTTTTCCAGAGTACTCTCACCCTTGAACAAAAGTCCTACCTGCAGATTCCTACTTCTACACATTTTCCATTTATTCCTCCCGGGGCATACATCTGAATGTCATCCTAAGGGCCTCTCCTTGGCTTCAAATGTCTATTCCTTAAAAAAAAAAAAAAAAAAAAAAAAAAACTATCTCAAAACTCCTATTTAGGGGCTGGAGAGGTGGTTCAGTAGCCAAGAGCACTGGCTGTTCTTGCAGAGGACCCAGGTTTGATTCTCAGTACACACGTGGTGGTTCACAACCATCTGTAACTCCAGTCCCAAGGGATATGACACCCTCTTCTGGCCTCCTTGGGTGCCAGGCAGGCCTACGGTGATCAGACATACATGCAGACAAAACACCCATCCATACAAAATAAAACAAAGATAAAATTTAAAAATAGTATTTACATCAAAAGTTGACCATGCTCCCTTCTATGATCTGTTCCTTAATTCTCTCTCCATAAACAGGCAGAACTTTTTTTTTTTTAATTATAGTCTGAAGACAAGTCGAGTTATCTGAAAATTTTGAATCCAGTGCTGATTTTCAGATTTGTGCCCATGGGAGGGAAGAGGATACTAGAAATTTTTAATGAAAATAGAGAAAAGAAAATAGACCCCAAAACTTATGCAAATGAGGGTGGTATCCTTTCGAGAATGATTACTATCAGCTTTGGCAAGAAAAGGAAAGCACTGTTTACTATACAATGTAAGAGGCACAAGTAGAATAAAATAGACCCACAGAACAGTTTCAACTTAAGAGCTCTTTGAAGGAGTGGTTTTTGAACTTTATCTCCACCAACAAACAGGTGAGAAGAGAGACAAACACAAGAGGCAAGCTCAACTCTGCCATCTGCTGCCTGCTGAGCAAGAGAAGCCACGCTCGGTGGAGGCGAGCATCTCCCCTCCACTCCTAAGGCCGGCATGCTACCGGTTTACAGAAAGATGGGCCGGAAGCTACTGAGATCATGTCTAGATGATGCCACAAGACTCATATCAACAAGGAACAGATGCTAGGACTCATGTTACCCAGTGAATAGTTAAACGAAGCCAGGGTTACGTCAACTAAATCAATAGTTATTAGCCAATTATTAAACTAAGTCGTATATATGTGTGTGTATATATATATGCAAGACATATATACATATTTATATATTAATTATTTACCTCTAAAAATTATACCGCTTTTAAAGATCCAGGAAAACCCCCTAGTGTGCTCAGAACATTGTGGAGCACAGCTCTGCGTGTCTCAGCTTCTTCAGTTCCTCGAGGTCCTGAATGTGAGAAACTTCCTACTCTTTATTCAGTATTCACAGAAAGATGGAATCTAGGACCAAGCATTTCAGCTCTCTCTCTCTCTCTCTCTCTCTCTCTCTCTCTCTCTCTCTCTCTCTCTCTCGGCACCATTGTTATTAAATGACAAAACTCTAAAGAACATAATTTAGAAGACTGTGTTGTTTTATCATCACCAGAAAATGGACTTTCTAAGCTAAATTCTTCCTTGAGTCACGTTTTGACAACAAAAACTCGGAGCATTTTATAGTTGTAGCCAACAACAACAGCACTTATTCTTATTTGGAATAAAAGCAGAGAGACCACATTTTCTACGTCCTTCTCGGGGTTTCTGGTTCCGATCGTGAGAAGAAACACTAGGGGCATGAGTAGTTTTTGACCTTCGTGTCGATGGTCTCTTGCCAGTCGCCTGCACTCTGAAGTAAGAAGTGAGCACCGTGAAGCGGAGTCTCAGAGCTTTGTCTGTGAGTCACTCATCCTAGCCAAGCCCTGGTTTCCTTCAGTGTCAAAGTCTCCCCTACCAGAATTTCACTAAACAGCAGCATGTGTGAAAATTAGGACAGTGGTTTTAAAAAGAGTAGCTGCCTTTATGGGTGTTTTTCTGATCAGTTAGACTTCCACGTTGGGTAAGAAAACCATATCCCTCTACACTTTGGTTTTCCAAATCTGTTGTGTAGCTCATCTGACTTCACTTAGTCCTCAGGTGTATCTCTATGTCATCAGTATCTATAATTAAC